>JAECUM010056829.1:0-24894 GCA_016617855.1 Megalonaias nervosa | reverse complement strand
AACATCGTCTATTATTATACCTTATTATACCCACGTCACCCACGTTGGATCCGCTCTCTTTCCTTCACCTATCGCATTCAACTTCTGTTCTATATGCTATTGAGCTAATACTGTATATTTACCAGTTAGACTCTCTGTAACACAAGAGGTTTGTATGACGTTGACGACATACATGTTTTTCATTTTGACCTAAGTAGTGATACTCATTCACGCTCCTTAGCACGAAATGCTCAAGCACAGGCTGAAAATTCGAAAATTAGATACGTTACTTAAGAAAATCGATACCAGTAAAACCTAGTTTTCTTGGAGAGAGAATCAGGCTAAGCCAATCCCTTCAGCTGACCGAATTAGTCCTAAATTAGTTCTAATTAAAATTAAATCTTTTATTTGAACTTTCAGTTTGATCGGTATTTGGTTGTTTTACCACTTAGCAATACAAATAAATTATTTACTGCCGAAGCAAATGGTGTGAAGTGCTGTTCCCAAGGACACACTACGGTAGCTGAACAGGATTGATCAGATGGAATATTTATTCCCGCACTCTTTCGCCGCGGCACAGTGCTTTCTAACTTTCAGCTTGACTTTCGGTCTGAATATGTTTAGAGCATATAGTGCTGGTTCTTGTTATTCAGTAGTGGCGATAAATGAACGAAGGAAATAAGACAAAACATGGGTGCCAGGTATTTAATATTTTGACAATAATGTGGAAATCGGATATTTAACAATACATAAGTAGTTATATGTGGCACTTGGGGCACAAGATTCAGCCCATAGGTTTACAATAAGTGGGATTTATGGAGCACAACGGGAAATCCTATGTTAAAGTCGACAAATATGATTAACATTGAGGATAAATGGTAACATTGTCAGAAGTGACTATAAAAGGAACGAAACCAAATGGATACGGATCAAGTGAAAACACCTAACACAATGTATGCGAATGAAAATAAACATGATATGAAGATCTTGAGTCTCAAAACTCTGACCATAATATTAATGTAACTATGAAATGTATAAATATATAAAACAACAAACAAAATACTCTAATAATGAACTGCCTTATACATCAAGGTACAACTCGAAAGATGAAACTAGATTCATGATTCTAAAATAAGAATCATTCACCACATGAGATATCCCTATTACTGTGAATACGTTATTATAAAGATGAGCACGGTTTATATAACCATATGCACTGACAATCCAAATCCACAGTTCAAGGCCTAATTACACAGTTTTTAATTCACATCCTTGGAATGTATCTCATACATCATCACCTTTTCGGTGACGTCACTGTACTGTTTTGTTGTAATCTATGAGGCTACACTGCCATCAACTACTGCCAGCTATGCTGCCACATTAACATTTATGCTGCCATACAGACAGCCCTATATTGCCACATTGCCAGCCATATGCTGCCACACTGCCAGCTTTATGCTGCCACCCTAACGGCCCTATAGCTGTAATAAATTGTCTAAGTAGACACCTCCAGACAAGATCTCGAGATCACTGCCTGCATGTAGCATATGCATCCTATAAGTGCTACAACAAAAATACGTGTCAGACCCAAGGATAAAGTACCCGTGCACATCATAAAATAAGGGTAACTCGCTGCGAGCGACCTACAGCGAGATGCACCTATTACTTTTTTACTATCAGTCGAGGAGAAAAACTACTGATGGTAACGCTGTACGCGTCTACGAAATCAATTATGCCTAATCGTTTCAAGGCATCACCAATTAATTTTCTTGCCTTATTCCGTGACATTGGCTGACCTTAGTTGAGGTAAGTTCTAACATTGTTGGAGTTGACCTCAGTATGTACCATTATCGGTACATACGAAATATCCTTCCTTAAATTTCTCCATAGGTTTACATGAGGAGGCATATGGGTTTACAATGGGCAATTCTAAGTTAATTTCTAGTGTCGAATGTTTTTAATCTTAGTCCTTTTTCTATCTTGAAAAATGTATGTGCCACAACGTCAATTTAACATGAAGAATGCACATGGGGGCACAACGCAAACAGCAATGTTAAAAATATGATCTGCAAGTTCAGAACAACCTCCATTCCGCAGTAAATATTGTACATTGTAATACGTCTGAGTATAAATGTTGGTGTTCTGAACTTACCTTTGCGTCAAGGGTAAAATAAAAGACTCCCCGAATACTAACTGCAACTTTTGACCGAAGTCCATCTCATTAATCAAAATGGGCCAACAGGTGTCGAGTTTTCCGAGTATGTCCTGAAATGAACGGGGTCTTTGGAGTTATGTTTTGAAAATTTAACTATTACAATAGAAGACGCAAATAGCACAATAACACAAGTTCGCCTTGTTGGACTCATTTCTGCCGTTATGGTATATGGTTAAAGGTGTGGACCTCCAAGTCCTCTATCAAGTGACTGATACTCAGTTTACTTTATAACGAGCGCATATGCGCTCTCCTCCTCATCTCTCTCTCTCTCTCTCTCTCTCTCTCTCTCTCTCTCTCTCTCTCTCTCTGGCGCAATGTCAATTCTCTATCTGTATCACAAAACACACACACACACACACACACACACACACACACACACACGCACCTACGTTTCTTATAAAATGATTTCGAATGAAATCATAATGGTATATGTTCCCACTTTCAGATACCTCTCAAAACATTTGGCAGGAGTCACAAATGATTACGTGAAATGTTACTGATGTACCATAGTTTGGAATTTTTTTCACAAACTTGTAACCGTACAAGTTCTAGAACGATTTATCTTCGTTGCGTAAATTTCATGGATTATATAAAATCTTGAGTTTAGTTGTGCCTGTGCATGTCTGATACCTTAGTTTTCTGTATGGGAGTCCTATTTTGGCACTGCAATGTGTCACGAGAACAATTTCCATCATTAGATATTGTATAGTATATTTGTGTGAGAGTGTGTGTCTAATTCATGCCCCTTCTTTTCATCCTACCCCCTTTTTGTATGTATGTATTACGTACGTACATACGTACGTGTGTGTGTGTGTGTGTGTTATGATTTAGGTGTGTGTTTCATCACTCTTACCCTTTTCTTTGGATGGTAGGGGTGTGTGATTAGATAGTGATCAATTTGATCAAAATCAGCTTTCTCTTGGAGAAGTAGGTTTGTTTCAAGCATGCATTCAGCAGTCTGTAGTATCGTTAAGAACACACAGTACTAATTGTATGGAAAAATGGGAACGAGCCTGGAAGTGGGTGAACATACAATAGAGTATATAGGTTTGGCTGGCCAGGATTGGTTAATAATGTAAGTTATGTTTTAGGAAAAAGAATCTTTTGCTTTTGTAGTTTTTGTTGTAGGGTTAACGCCATTTTTCAGCACAAGATACGCTATATATGGCGGCCAGTATTAATGAAGGAGGAAGAACCCTGAAAAACCCCGGGAAGAACCACCGACCCACGAGAAGCTATTGGCAGGCTTTCTCACGTACCCACGTTAGCCGAGTCTGAAACTCGAACCCACACAGACAGAGGTGAAATGGCAGTGATCCGGAACGGTGAACTCTTTAGACCACACGGCAAAAGAATCTTTTGAGAGTTTATCCTGGTTGTATGTGGAAAAAAAGAGAGACATTGTTTTATTGATGGAATTTCAGTCCTTTAACAGTCTTGAGTTTGGAACACTTATTACTAAAATCAGCACCTGACTCTTTGGTGCGGGATTGAAAGCACATGTTTCAAACACATGCAGGTCCAGAAAATGCCGCGGCTCATATCCTTTCCTCCACACAGAAGCTGACATCCAGGTTTCATCTATACTGATAAATATATGAGTACTAACAAATTCTATGTTATTGAATTTTAATATCATGGTGTTTGCATAGATTTACGATGGGAACTGAATTAGTACCGTGAGTCCTTAATATCCAGACTGCTTTACGCAAAGGCTACACAGACTTACTCCTGCTAAACTTATTCTCCTATCTACGGCGTAGCACTGAAGATATTCCTCGTTTAGGACAAATGCAATGTATGGATATTAATGGAGGGATTATGTAGAAGTGAAGGAGCCTGCATTAGATTTACAATCTATTATAACTGTATCAGTGTTATACACGAGACATCAAAGGCCAGGATAAAAAAGGCATACATATTCAAACAACATATTAGCATATGGAACGATAAAAGTGAAAGCATAATGCATGGAAACGATGGAAGAATAAAACATGTCTTCGAGTTGAGCCTGTTTTCAGCTCAACAGTTAGATGGATGTGATGCTCAATAGAGGGAACGTGATCTCGCGGTATGCAAACTTTTTTTAGATAACAATGTAATACCGTATTTATTCGCTTATAAGTAGAGTCCAACTATAAGCAATATCGACTGAGCTACCATCGCATAATAAGCTTGCAGATTAGGGACTATGTTGTTTGTTCTATTGATTACTCCTAAGAAACTACATCGATCCAGATGTACGGACAGACTATGCGACGGCAGATCTGGGTCTGTGCAGTTAGAAGTTGGATAGTTTTATAAGTGAGTACAGATGGATCAATATATATGAACCATACACAACCTTTGTTTCAAACTATAAAACCTTTTCAATGCTTGATTGTTAATTTTGTGCCTAAGATCGAGGACGGGAGAAATTAACCATGGATATATGAGAAGCATGTTCATGTTTACAGGATAAAGTGGAGAAAAAAATAGATGAGAGAAGTTTAAGGATACATGAATGCCTCGACAACTACTCGCAGAACCGTCGGTTTGGAGCTATCGCAACGAGTGGCGTGCATGGAAACACATACTCTTCTAAATGATGGATTTCTAACTTTAATACTAGCCAGGAAAATATTAAATGGACATTAAAAGAGCTATATATGAAAGAATGTAATCATCGTATAAGGGATTAAATATTTTTCTATCACTATTTTTCCAAAATGCATAACTGCTTTGGCGTTCAACGTAAGACAACGCGTGATGTGACGGTTTTGTTTCTCTAATGAATTATTTTGGCTGTTAATAACGTGTGCAAATTTGCCATGTAGTTTTTATGAGCTTTTCCACACTTCTTCTGCGGATAAAATACAAACCGGAAATATCATTTAACCATCGCCAAAACTCTTCAGAACGAGTATGGATTAAATGATCCCATGTCCAATAATACTTGAATGCAACAGCAACCTGTCATTTGGGAAGGGGTGGGGATGGGGTGAAGTAGATGAATTGTGAATAGTTTAGGCTATTTGATAAAGTCTATTTTCTGTGAATGTAATACTAGATACATTTCCAATATACTAACTTCAAGAATTACAAACAGAGGAAGTAAATGTTTGTCAATCATGGCAAACTTAACGAGCTATCAGAAACTAGGCGAGAACACAGAATAAGACTGCCATGTGTTATTCCATACATATTAACTCAAGAATGAATCACCGACATAACAAACAACATGAAATTCGAATGTCAAGTCTTCGGAAGAATGTCTATTTAACCCATTTCCGGTGGATTATGATGCATATTAACATAGTGCCCAAGGTACTTGCTGTGCATATTAATAACTCAAACATGGAATGTCAACATTTTCATTTGAGTTAGATTATTAACCAATTTTTTTTCATATTTTTATTTTGGAACTAAATGTGATGTTGAAAGAGAACGATTGGTTTCACAATTAAGAGTTGTGTTTTCAAAACTCTAAATGGTTGGACGTGAAGCGGGGTGTGAGCAAAACATAAATTGTATCTGCCTCCTTCAAACCGCTGTGACGTATATATTAGTATACGTCTTTCCCACGTTTGTTTTAGGTCTGATTAGTGGTATTATGGTTGTTGACATTTTAACTATCTCTGAAAGCATGTTTACGAGTAGTCAGTTACTTTAAATATATTTCTTCATTGAAATAGGTGCTTCTTTAATAGGACCACCTAGCGAAGTAGTTATGTACACGTCATCTTTCGAGTGTCAAATCAAATCTTTGTGAGCACGAGGGAAATATGATTCGTTACCATGCTTGCCTTCATCCCTGTGAGTTCCAGAGATTGGCTGACAGAAAGGTCTGCGATTAAGACTGAAAATTGATATAAACACTGACCCGAGTTGTCTTAAGCACTATATTGTATGTCTTCATCAGACGCAGGCTGGCAACCTTGATTTACTTCATTAGTATAACATTGTTACGTATATGTAATTAAATTGCTTGTGTGTTAGTTTTGAAATTATTTTTATTTTATTTTTGTTTCATTACATTTTATTATAATGATTATTGAAAGGATTCAAAATTCTTTTTCAGTAATTCGATATTTTCTTTTAGCAAGTGTTGTTTATTTAAGACGTAAAAGTGTTACATGAGAATTATTTTTAGTTAACCTAGTTCGTCTTGGACTGGCAAGAACGTAAACAGGCAGTTGAAATGATTGGTCAGTATCAGGGCCATACTTTCTTGCGTGATCACCATGTGTAAACAACGCTATTTAATTATTGGTTTTTAAGTGGGTTACACTGGCGTACGTGATGGATTTCTTGTAGTAAGAGACCACATGATCCATCTCGCGAGACTTGAAATGATGTTTTTGGGGTTTAAATACGCATTCTTAATATTCTTCTGGCAGAGTCGTTTTAACATCTTGAAGGAACAAGGTGTTATTTTTATTTGTTGCCAGATTGTTTGTTTTCATCTGATTTTTGGATTTAATAATTTATTCTCCTGGAAACTCAACAAGTTGACTTTTTTATAAAAAATTCTGAAAGATATTCATGGAAATTTATTCTGGAATTATTCGGAAACAAAAACTGTGATTCAATTGAGGAATTGTTGATATTCGTACATTGGACCACATCTGACGTCATCGCCTTCCATATTTGTACGTCGTCGAGATTCGAACCTGGATTCTAATAGAACTATTTAGTGATAGGACTTGTGTTTTCATTCTTAGGATCAAATTTTGGATTATATTCACAAACTGTAAGTCCTATTTACCAATTTTTACATTGTTTTCTAGGGAAATAAATTATTTTGTTAAAATATACAAAGCTTGTTGGCTTTCACTCTTTTCTTTGTTACTGAGTACGAGCCCTTGTCACGTAACAAAGAAAATTGGGTTGCTCGTCCGGGATATATGAATTTTGGTTAAATATTTCAGAAAATTGTTTTTGAAATTTAAATTCCCCTAGTCTTTAAATCCCAAGTACTATTTTACATTTTTATTTGAAATCTTAAGTGAAAACAACAGGCTTTTATTCACAATGTCATCGAAAGTGGAAACTTTTCTTTCTAATCCAACTCAGGAGCAGTTGGATAGTTTGAAAAAAGGATGAGTTGCTTGAACTTGCCAGAAAGTACGATCTTTCTGAAGCAAAATCTTCCTTAACAAAACAAGAAATTAAAAATATTTTGATCCAACATTTGGTGGGGAAAAATATTTTTGATAAAAGTGTTTTGGCATCAGTCAGTAAGTCTATGACAGACATTGACATTAAAGTAATCGAATTAAAAATGAAATACAAAATGGAAGTAGAGCTAAGGAAGCTCGAGTTTCAGAAAGAAGAAAAAGAGAAACAAATGCAGTTGCAATTTGAAGAGAAGCAATTGCAATTTGAAGAAAAGGAAAGAGAGAGAGAGAGAGAGAGAGAGAGACAGGAGAGAGAGAAAGATAAACAATTTCAGTTTGAAAAAGAGGAGAGAGAGAGACAGATGCAATTACAAAGTGAGAAGGATGAAAGGGAATTTCAACTTAGAATGAAAGAATTTGAACTGGCAAGTGGCAAGCACGATTCCACTTCACATACAGATTCAAGTTTTGACATTACAAAAAATATTAGGGTAGTTCCACCTTTTAAAGAAAAGAAGTAGACAAATATTTTCCTCGTTTTGAAAAAGTTGCGGAAAATTTGAAATGGCCAAGGGATTCTTGGACTCAGCTACCACAATGTGTACTAGTTGGTAAAGCTAGTGATATTTACCACTCAATGTCAGTACAACAGAGTTCTGATTATGATTTGGTTAAGGAGTGCATCTTAAGGGGTTATGCCTTAGTCCCTGAGGCTTATCGGCAAAAATTCAGAAACTATAAAAAAGAAGCTGGACAGACTCATGTTGAATTTGCAAGAGAAAAAGAGCAGTTATTTGAGAGATGGTGCTTAGCCAAGAAAGTTGAACATGATTAAGAAAGTCTTAAACAACTTGTATTACTTGAAGAGTTCAAAAACTGTATCGATTATGACATTAAAACTCATCTTGAAGAGCATAAGATCGAAACCTTGGAAAATGCTGCTCTTGCTGCCGATAAGTATTCTTTAACTCATAAACTTCCCGTTGTAGGCAAATCATTCACTCAGCAGTCTACTGGTAGAAAGGTATTTCAGCCTAATACGACTCCTCCTAAAATTCAATCTGGCACAACTTCTAAAAATCAAGCTTCTGATAAACTTGATTCAAAATCCTTGTCTCTGCCTACGTGTACCTATTGCAAGAAAAAAGGACACGTCATTTCTGATTGCTTCAAGTTGAAATATAGGTATCAGAATCAAGATAGACCTATCCCAAATGCTCTTATTTCTAAGAGGTCAAGGTCACAGTCATGTATTGAAAGCAATACATTTGTTGGGTCTCATAAACCCCAGTCTGATTTTATTATGGAGAATTAAGAACCATTCATGTCGAAGGGTTCTATATCACTCTTGGGTGATTTGGCCAATTCTATCCCTATTAAAATTTTAAGGGATACAGGAGCTTCTCAGAGTCTTTTAGTGTCAGGTATTTTGCCTTCTTCTGAGAAGTCCTGTTCTAATGAGAGTGTTCTCATTCAGGGAGTAGAGTGCGGCTTTGTTAATGTTCCTCTCCATTCTGTAAATTTCTCATCAGACTTAGTTTCAGGACATGTGACAGTCGGTATATTGTCTAACCTACCCGTTGAGGGCATTCATTTGTTGCTAGGCAACGACTTAGCTGGAGACAAGGTTGTGGTTAATCCATTTGTAACTGACAAGCCTTCTTTGGATCAGAAACTTGATCCAATTGAAAAAGAATACCCTGAGCTATACCCAGCTTGTGCAGTTACCAGAGCTATGTCAAAGAAAGCTCTTGAGAATGATTTTGATAAGGAAAATATTCCTTTAGCTGACACATGTATTGGTCAGGCTTTTGATCAGGTCACTTTCACTCCTAATTTGGATCAATCAGGTGGTATTGATCACAGTGATCCTATTTTAAATACTCATTCTCTTTTATCTAATCAGGGTGATAAACGACAATCACTTGTCGTCGAAGAGGAAAAAGATCCTGAGATCTCCTGTTTGTTTCAGAGGGCCATTAGTGAAACTGAAGCCATTGAAGTACCTGTCTGTTGTTTTATTAAAACTCGAATTCTTATGAGAAAATTGAGACCTCCCGAGGTACCTGCTAATGACGAGTGGTCAGTGAACTATCAAATTGTAGTTCCAAAATCTTACAGACAGGAAATACTTAGTTTGGCCCATGAAACTCCTCTGGCTGGTCATCTAGGGATAAATAAAACTTATAACAAGATCTTGACTCACTTTTACTGGCCGAAAATCAAAAGTGATGTTTGTAAATTTTGTAGATCTTGTCATACTTGTCAAATGGTAGGAAAACCCAATCAGAAGATACCTAAGGCTCATCTGCAACCAATTCCTGCATTTGACGAACCATTTAGCAGAATTATGGTAGATTGTGTTGGTCCGTTACCTAAGACCAAGTCAGGCAACCAATATTTGTTGACCATTATGTGTGCGTCAACAAGATTCCCAGAGGCAATTCCTTTGAGGAATACTATGGTAAAAGCTTTGATAAAGCTTTTTACTTAATTTGGCCTTCCCCAATCTGTCCAATCAGGTCAGAGGTCAAATTTCATGTCTGGACTTTTCCAGCATGTTATGCTTGAATTTGGCACTCCGCAATTCAAGTCAAAAGTGAAACTATGGTTTCATAAAACTTTACTTGAGAGAATATTTGAGTCTTGTAATAGAGTTCATTCTCTCTTGCTCATTCTTCAAAATTTTCTTCAAGTTAGATTTTACGGCCCTTACAAAGTAAAGAAGAAAATGAATGAGTTAAATTATAATAATAGTACTCTGGTCTAAATAAATTAATGGAGTACTAGTATATTGTAAGAGATAGCCAAGTCAATTATACAATTAATTTAGTTGTACCTGTCCCAACAACTGAGGATTTAAGTAAAGAAATTTAATTAGACACCGTTGAACTTGGAGCAACACATCTTCGGAATTCGGAAATTATGAAAGATCTAGATCAGAAACTTTTACATTTGCAACAAGAAGAAAGAAATGAACTTAGGCAGTTATTATTCGAATATGAGCACTTGTTTCCGGACATTCCTACGAGGACAAACAAAATTTTTCATGACGTTGAAATTATAGATTCAAAACCTGTGAAACAACACCCATACAGGATGGACCCTCTCAAGCAGGAGTACTTGAAAAAGGAAATTCAGTATTTGCTGGAGAACGATTTCATAGAGCCCAGTAAAAGTGATTGGAGTTCACCATGCATACTTGTTCCGAAACCGGATAAAACGTTCCATATGTGCACTGATTATAGGAAGGTGAACAGCGTGACAAAAACAGATTCATTTCCGTTATCAAGGATCGATGATTGCATTGATAAAATTGGAAATGCCAAGTACGTCACCAAATTTGACCTTCTAAAAGGATTTTGACAAATTCCACTTACGGAAAGAGCGAAAGAAATTTCGGCGTTTGTTACTCCAGATGGACTCTATCAATATAAAGTAATGCCGTTTGGGATGAAGGGTTCTTCAAGTACGTTTCAACGCTTGATGAATATGATTACATCCGGTCTAGATAATTGTGATGCTTATATTGATGATGTCATCATCTACAACGACACCTGGAAAGGACATCTAGCCACGATTCGGAAATTCTTTGAAAGACTCACTGATGCTAATTTGACAATCAATTTATCTAAAAGTGCGTTCTGCCGTGCTTGTGTAATTTTTCTAGAACATATTGTGGGACATGGTCAAGTTAAACGTATTGATGCTAAGGTGAAGGCTATCTCTATTTTTCCTGTGCCTGTCAGTAAAAAGCAATTAATGCGATTTTTGGGTATGGCCGGATACTATCGAAAGTTTTGTTCCAATTTTTCCAATATTGCTGAACCTCTGACAAATTTGTTAAGTAAGAGAAATAAGTTTCTCTGGACCGAAAAATGTCAGGAAGCTTTCGATAGGTTAAAAGCAATACTCAAAAGTGCGCCGGTTCTAACAGCTCCAAATTTCAATCAGTCTTTTAAATTGTCTCTGGATGCAAGTGATGTTGGGGTTGGAACAGTATTGATTCAAGAAGACAGCAATGGTATTGATCACCCAGTGTGCTATTTCTCTAAGAAATTAAATAAGCACGAAAGAAATTACTCAACAATCGAGAAGGAATGTTTGGCTTTAATTTTTGGCATTACAACATTTTGAGGTTTACATTAGCTCGGCTCCTTCTCCGGTTGTTGTGTATAGTGATCACAACCCCCTTACTTTCATCGACAAGATGAAAAATAAAAATCAAAGATTATTAAGGTGGAGTTTGTTTCTGCAAGAGTATAATCTGAACATCAGGCACATTAAAGGAAAAGACAATTTGATTGCAGATGCACTTTCCCGTGTATAGAAATATTATTTCACATACACTTTATATAATTCATAAGAATTTTCATGTAATTTTGTTTACCTCATGTATAATTTACATATGGTAAAAAGAAAGCTTTATTATATAAATCTTTCTTTTTTCTTTATGGGGGAAGTGTTATGTAATTGTAATTAAATTGCTTTTGTGTTAGTTTTGAAATTATTTTTATTTTATTTTTTTTTTTATTTTTGTTTCATTACATTTTATTATAATGATTATTGAAAGGATTCAAAATTCTTTTTCAGTAATTCGATATTTTCTTTTAGCAAATGTTGTTTATTTAAGACGTAAAAGTGTTACATGAGAATTATTTTTAGTTAACCTAGTTCGTCTTGGGCTGGCAAGAACGTAAACAGACAGTTAAAATGATTGGTCAGTATCAGGGCCATACTTTCCTTGCGTGATCACCATGTGTAACAACGCTTTTTTTGATTGGTTTTTAAGTGGGGTTACACTGGCGTACGTGATGGATTTCTTGTAGTAAGAGACCACATGACCCATCTCGCGAGACTTGAAATGATGTTTTTGGGGTTTAAACACGCATTCTTAATATTCTTCTGGCAGAGTCGTTTTAACATCTTGAAGGAACAAAGTGTTATTTTTATTTGTTGCCAGATTGTTTGTTTTTCATCTGATTTTTGGATTTAATAATTTATTCTCCTGGAAACTCAACAAGTTGACTTTCTTATAAAAAGTTCTGAAAGATGTTCATGGAAATTTATTCTGAAATTAAAAAAAAAAAAAAACTGTGATTCAGTTGAGGAATTGTTGATATTCGTACATTGGACCACATCTGACGTCATCGCCTTCCATATTTGTACGTCGTCGAGATTCGAACCTGGATTTTAATAGAACTATTTAGTGATAGGACTTGTGTTTTCATTCTTAGGATCAAATTTTGGATTATATTCACAAACTGTAAGTCCTATTTACCAATTTTTACATTGTTTTCTAGGGAAATGAATTATTTTGTTAAAATATACAAAGCTTGTTGGCTTTCACTCTTTTCTTTGTTACTGAGTACGAGCCCTTGTCACGTAACAACATACTATGTTTAACTTTTCTTTAAGACAGTTATGTCTTTCTTGATAAACGTGTCGAATGTGCCGTTATTTTTGTTTTATATCGACAAATGCGCAAAGGGATGTAGCTGTCCACTGTTCCAAATAGAATCTAGATTCCTGAGTATTGTAGAACGTGGTCCAGATGGGGAAAAATGTAAAAGACGTTTAAAGAATAGAAACGTTCGTAAAACCAACAAAACAGAACTTCATTCGGTCTTGCGTTGTACAAGAAGTTGTATAAATACCGTGTTTCACTTGAATTTGTGTCATAACTGTTACTATCTTCTATAATAATCCTACTGAGACAAAACCACTATTTATGTTAAAAGGATACCAGCAGAGTGATCTGCATGGTCGTGTTTTTTCTTTCTCCGTCTTGTATATTTGCCACATTCGTTTTGCTCATTTTACTTTCTTTCCATATTGCTTTGTTTTTTTATATCTTGTTAATGGTGTACGGAGAAGACTATTCAAGTTTACAGACCTTATTTGGCAGAAACAGTATAATAATAGTCACAAGTAACACACACACACACAAAAAAAAAATATATATGCTTTCGAAAGTTCAGCGTGTTGTTCACTCTGGTGATCTCTTGAATCTGAATGTCTTACAAAATAACTTTAAACAAAAATTAGACATTTTCCCCCTACCTCCCTATTCGACAATGCAGTGTTCGCCTTTAGACATTATTGTTTGTACTTCCCCATTCGACCTGCAGTGTTCACCTTTAGACATTATTTCTTGTATTTCCTCATTCGACCTGCAGTGTTCGCCTTTAGACATTATTTCTTGTACTTCCTAATTCGAAATGAAGTGTTCGCATTTAGACATTTTTTTCCTTTACTTCCCCATTCCACCCGCAGCGTTCGCCGATCTATGGAAGTCATTTCCTATCTGACGCATGGCTGTATCTATGTCATTACGTACGTGTATGAGACTATATGAAGCCAGATTCGTAATCTTTCTAAAGGGGTCTGTCTTTATTTTAAAAAGGGACAAAGAGGGCGGTGCAGAGTACACTCAACTTTACTATCAGAGAGAGTCAAAACGTACGATGTTGTTTTTTCATTCTCAAGTTAAATCTCCAAATATTTCGTAGAGCCAAAAATGAAAAATTCAAACTTGATCATGATCGATTTTGGGCAATGGGAAATCGTAGCATCTCTGATATTTGAGCACTATTTATCTCCATTGCTGCATTGTCTATCAATTTCTGTATTTTATTTTGGATAAATACATTTTAATAAACATGAGAGAAGGAGTGTATTGAGACATCGCAAGTCAAAGATAATTTCCTTTTTGCCAAGCATCACGTAGAAAGGATCAGAGCTGTCCTGTTTTTATCACAGGCATATAACTTCATCGGCAATAACTTGACAAACGTATGTTTTATTCCGCATACTGTACTGCAAATGTTACAGTGGAAAAATAGTTCTTGCCCATTTAAATGACGGATAGATGTACCGCTTATCCAGTCATGAAATTATAGTAAAGTTCTTAGTGGTTCAATGTAGTTCTCTGAATTGCGTTTTTAAAATAGGACACCAGTCGTTTATGATGTGTTTAACTTTATACGTCGTTACTTGTTATTTTCTTATAAACTTAGTGGTGTCTGAAGTCTATTTGAGATTATATTCGTCACATGTACTATATTCTACAAAACAACCCAATCAATGTTAACAAGATCTGGCCCATTGCCGCTTGCTTAATCGTCAACGAAACCTTTATTCCTGTAATCAAATTAGGTTGACATTTACATTGGATATGTGTAAATAGTAATAGTTTCTCAACATGGAAGACTTTCCAAGTAATATTTTTACCAGGTTAGAACACTTAAATAAAGTTATTACTCTTGTTTGTTGCTGTTGAGTTTAAGGCCTATGACTGTTTCCTCAGGCTGATAATTATATCTAATTAACCATTTTCAGTTTGTATGTTCAGTTTCATTTTAGTACAACACAAAAGAAAGATTCGACAGGAGACAAAATGGTCGGTTGAATGGAAAAATATACTGTACTTACTGGCATGCATCTGATCCCAACATTCTAGTGCATATCATCTGATGTTAACTTCATTTGTTCCGTATGCAGAGGCGGGGGCGTGCATATCAATCTGTTGTCTCTTTTCATTGCATCTATCTTTCTAATGGGTGGAAGATTAGCATACCAACATATGAATGAATATCTTCCTTCCTAATGATATTACATATCTGCGTTTGAATTGATACCCCTGTATTACTGACAACTCCAATTAAGCTCTCCTAATAGGGAATCAAAGTGATTTTTTGAGGGATTGACAATCCTCGCAATAGAATTAATTAAAACTAGGATATAATCAGGACATTGAAAAGATGCTGCTGGTATCGTTAACCCAAACAACTGTTTTGTTTATAGATAGAATTGCTATGGCGGCCTCAAAATACTATCTTAATGGGAAATCCGTGTGTTGCTTGACTCATTTTACCAGTTTGGTTTGAGTCATTAGAACAGCTATCCTGCCTTCTAACCCCGTACTGCATTTTCTCAGAATGTAAACAGCGTAGGATCATATCTCTTATTGCATAGTGCGCCTGCAAAGTATAGTCGATGCTCAGCTTTCTGTATATAATTTCAAACGAATAGCACAGGACCTAATGTGTCATCACATTGTGAGATGGAAGCTTGGCACTGCATTCTCGAGACCTTTTGTGCAGGCCTGGCCCTAGGGCAAGGCGAAAGAGACAACCGCCTTGGGCCCCGCGCTTCTCCGCAATGCAATTTTTTTGCTTGGGGCCCAGCGTTCATCGCTTGCTGCCTTGGGCCCCGCATGCTGTCTTGGGCCCCGCACATCCTAGGGCCGGTCCTGCTTTTGTGCAAGAAAATAAAGCTCTCAAAATCAGAGACATGATACTTGAAACTCATTCTTTAAATTTTCCTTGCAAATTAGGGAATTAAAGTTGACAATGGCCTATAAGTTATATGTACCTAACATAATTCTTATTCAAGTTAAAGAACTTTGAAGTTTCTTACTTCGACATTGAGTGTGAATTTCATGTTCAAAATGGCTCGCATTTGAACATCGTCGTTAGTTTTCAATTCGAATCGAGTAACTAAGGACATTCCGAATGAGACTCGGAGGTAATCGTAGCGATACTTCCCGAATATGCAAATGTTTATCGTCCCAACATCCGGTTATATGTGTGAAAAACAGCCATATAACATGATAAGTCTTGAAAATAAACACTTGACAATATTTTGAGCAATCAATGAAATACCTCCACATTTAATTTTGAATGTTATTCCTGCAACTTAGTAATGAAACAAGTTGAAGAAATCAATTGGTTTCAGTTGTTTCAACTATTGCTTGCATTGTTGTTAGTGATGATATGTTATCCTTTTGGTATGAAGTTACGAAATTATTATGACGTACTAACAACCTCGGGCTTCAGATCAGTTCAAAATGGCCATAATTTACATTTGAATGTTTTTTTCTAGCATGCGATGGAAAAGGCAGAGAACGTTCCGATTGAATATTTTGGTAATATTGGATCTAGTTCTGTGTAATTTGCAGCTGAGTGCTTGTTGGGTACTATAATAGTGTTCTCAAATTGGGGAACTACCAAGAAGTAAAAAGGCGTGTAAATCAAGGACAGCATCCACAGAAGTTACTGTTATTTTTAATCACTGAATACAATGAATAAACAATTGGCATGTCAAAAAGATTTCGCTTGGAACACAGTGATAAAATAGGCGTTGCGTAATTGTACATTCTCCTCCGGAAATCATGAAACTTCTGAGCGCGAGATTGAACTTGAGATTATCTGTCAACCTATCACTTTATTACCTTGTAACGTCGTTTTTGATGGTTCAAGGTGAAATTCAGTCTCAAAGTCAAATTTAGTTTTTCTTCAGATATCAGTGGCTGGTGAATCAAGACTTTATCTATGAACAATTCATATCCCTCTTGTTGCATAATAAACCAGCAGATCAAAGGCTTTTATATTTGTTCCATATCAAATTTCAAACAAAAAGCGTAGACCCTAATCGGCCTGGGTCTAAACAGTTCGCAATGGGTGAGTACATCACATGGGTAAATACGGTAAAAAAGATTCGATTCACTTAGAAGAAGAATTTACTTTCGTAATTTTAGATGACTAATGCTTTTGAGTCATTCTTCTAAGCCGAGCACGTGATGTGTTTGTTACACGTGATTCAGAGTACAAATCTAGCAACATCTTTACAAAACGTATAAAAGAAATAACAATATACATGTTTATGTCGCTTTCCAGCGTGTCGACAGTTCAAAACTAGAGTACACAAAAAGAAATTAGGCAATCATCTTCTTTATACCAAATACACAGATGAAAATAGAAAAAAAAAATACTTTCTTTACTTCAACTCCATATAAAAAGGTAGAAAACAGACACACACACAAAAAAAACCGTCAAGGATTGAATTTAATTTCTCCCAAAATCATCTTAGAGTCAATGATCGACTGAATTTACTTCGACCTCATAATGCTCAACAGTTACCTTGCCAGACAAAAACTATCCATTTTAAAGATTATATTTTCAAGGGTGCCATTCTAGGTTAGGAAAATATTAGAATATTTTTGTTTCCTGGGTTCAGAATTGTTAAATTAGAGCGTCATTTGACTTTCAAAGTCGTTTCAGATCAATTTTGGTGGAAATGCAAATGATATATGCAAGTATCTTGTATGGATATTCATGGATATTCAGATGCAAATTATGTCCCCTTTAGTGATTGTAATGTCCCATTTAGAGATAATAATGCCCCTTCTAGTGATTATAATGTCCCCTTTAGTGATAATAATGTCCTCTTTAGTGATTATAATGTCCCCTTTAGTGATTATAATGTCCAATTGTGAGATAATAATTTTCCCTTTAGTGATTATAATGTCCCCTTTAGTAATTATTGTGTCCAATTTAGAAATAATAATGTCCCTTTAGTGATTATATAATTCCATTTAGAGATAATAATGCCCCCTTTAGTGATTATAATGTCCCCTTTAGTGATGATAATGTCCATTTAGTTATAATAATGCCCCCTTTAGTGATTATAATGTCCCCTTTAGTGATTATAATGTCCTCTTTAGTGATGATAATGTCCATTTAGTTATAATAATGCCCCCTTTAGTGATAATAATGTCCCCTTTAGTGATTATAATATCCAGTTTAGAGATGGTAATGTCCCCTTTAGTGAAAATAATGTCCTCCTTAACGATAATAATGCCCCCTTTAATGATACGCGTACAGACATCGTCTATGTCAAAATCAGAAAACTATAATTGTGAGCAATTATGTTTAATTTTGTATACGAAATCCGCCATTGTTTTATTTGGCCAAAAGTCAGTTGAATGACAGAAATTACGCAATTGTCAGGAAAATCTATAAGTTAGATCAATCTTTATAACGGTTTAGGAAGGTAAACATAATACACGTATTACAGCACTTATGACTTTACATCATTATTTCCTCAAAGCGACGGTGTTGTCAAAACGACACGTTGATGTTTGTCGTGTAATGTAAAAATATACTGCATGGAAAACTACGCCAAGTTTGACCATCAACGGGTTGTACAACATGCTCAATATCTGCAACTGAAATCGTACGCTTTCAAAAGATTAATCACATCCACAGAGCATTTCTTAAAGAAAATGTTATTGTGAACGCGGCGTTTTCCTTTAAACGCGCATGCGTCTCTTCAACATAAAGATGTGACTTCAAAGAAAATAACCTTCAATATTAATCTTTCAGGCGTATTGGTCAGTAACAAATACAATGACTTCACTCTAGGTGTTACAGTTTTAAATATAATAGTATTGCCTAGTGTAACATCAATAAATCGAATACATTTTTCATAAGCCATTAAATCTGCTTTTCGTATTAAGTCAATGTTTCACTTTAAGAAAAGTCCGGACATTTTAATCGTCTATCTTGCTAGATATCAAAGGACGAAAACCGATGCCAACGAAGATATCGTGGCGAAAAGAAGCTATAATGATGCCGTAATTTGTACGTTAGAAATAACAGTCTAATTCATGTGAGTCGTTTAAACCTTCGAAGCATGAAGAACATCCAGTGTAGAAGTAAGACAATCCATAACGATGTTAAGAAAAGAGACATGTGGAAGATTTCCCATTATGTAATGAAAATACGGGACTGAACCAGAAGCCGTAGAACTTCCGTTTGGAATTTTACTAGTAATGATAATTTTGGATTTTAAATCCTATCTTGGATAACAATTTATTTGATTTCATATTAAATATTAATGTATTTTGGAAACGTCAGATATATCTTATTCATCTAATTCGGAAGTTTTTCCTCTTTTACATTTCAGAATTTCGTCTGGAAAATAAAGAATGGAAATGAATAAATACTTCGGCATGTCACCACCCATCTAAACAGTTTCATGCATTTTTGTCTACACCTTAAAATTGAATAAATTTCCAAAACTGCACTGAAAATACCATAATAAGACGTTTTCTGGTCTCTTTTGTCTTTAATCGACATTTGTACAAATCAGATTTTCTTTGAAAACGTTGAAGAGCAATATACTGAGATTAAGAAGTTTTAAAATAAACATTACCCACGATTTTCTACAGCTGTATAATTATCACGCCAAAGAAATTCCTTTCTTACAAACTCTAGGGCTAAATACTGCATTGATTTGTTTTACAATCAAATCGGGCGCATTTCATTGTAACTGGGTCTCTGATATGCTATCAAATAGACGTTGGGCCTTTTCAGATGTTAACAATAAGTATCTTAAAACAGAGTTAAATTGTCGCCGGTACAAGCCATAGCTTGACAAGTTTGTTCTCTTCTCTGATAAACACTATCATAAAAAATACGCATAAATCTCTCTTTTGTAAATTTACACATTGTGTGGGGCCACTTAAAGATCCACTTGCACTTACTTATGCTAACTCGTTATGTAGAAATATCCGGGTTGGTTAACATATCGCACATGATTAGTTATATTTGTTTTAACAAAAAACATCATGAAATCGAATTGACTGACATAAACGATTTGATTATTTGTACTTCCTTGACAAATATAGTTCTTGCATAGACTTTAATAATTCGGTCTATCAAAGCTGCACACACATACACACATAAATACAGCGTAATGTTATTGACGCAAATCATATATATATATATATATAGACACACACACCTGATGTTTAACACATTCTTTATTATCATTTTAGTAACAGGTTTGATCTTGTTAACAACTTAGAATGTTCGAGATGGAAAATCCCAATAAGTGACAGAGTATTTCCAGAAAATGGTAATTGGGCCCTAGGTCAAGTAGATGGTTTATAATATTGTTTACTTGAGAAATTACTCATTCTTGCATTTAACATGTGAGGCAGATCCAGTCTTATTGTTGTGTTTAGTATTTCATTGGGTGGAATTATTTATTTAAATTATTATCCATCGGAAATACAAGGTGTTTATCCTTACTATTCTTGGATTGGAACATTAATTTGGAATTATTGCTAATTTAGACAAGAACATTTTTGGATTATATTATTATGATTCATCAAACGACTGTCGTCACATCTCCACGTCACAGGCCACTACAGTCTGAACAACACATTCAGTATTGAAACTTCTTTATTGAACACTACTGAAATTTAATTAGAACTTTATTCATTAGGACTCGTGAAAGAACTATTTGGACTATTTGGGATTTAATTCACAATACTATATATATGTGTGTGTGTTTGTGTGCATATAATGTGTAATATATATATATATAATATATAACAGCAATAGTTTTATTTACAATTATTAAAATTCATTTTCAATTTGATTACAAGTTTCCCTCGCACACAAATAAACACTGTATTGAAAAGTATACTGAAATCATGTTCACCTTAATACATATTGAAACTAACAGGTAATTTGTAGGCGACAGTGTGAAATCCACTTTTGCACTTTTCGTATTTGCCATTTAAGAATCTTTACAAAAGATTCATGACGTATTGTTTCCAAAACTAAGATGAGTCTGATTTCTTCTGTACAGGCCCTATGCAAAAAATTGTAGTAGTAAGGAATATGAGAGATATTGACCAGTCAAAGAAGAGACTAATCAGACTGTCTATTTTAGTATGTACTGGCCTCGTAAAGAATAGGTTGGGGTTCGAACCTACCACTGATGGGATGTTCTTGTTGAGGTATTGTAATGCAGTTGTCTTGGCACTAAAGTAATAGACTTTTGTTGATGTGCCGTACAACACAAAACCATTACGACAGTATAGGAAAGAGAACATTAAAAGTCAAAATGTCACGTAAATATACAAGCAAGAATCGATAAAAAAAATATTTTCGTAAACTACAAAAGATTACCGTACAATTTATTATTTCTTGATTGAAAATAAATCACAAATTATAAGACATGCAAGGTATGAAGAAACCATCAAACACTAGTTTTAATATATTTATTAAGCATAAATAATGGTCAAAGAAGATAAAATATCTTTGTATGTTGGTTATCCTATTAAAAGTTGGAATTAATATCGGTATTGCTACTTCTATCACATCCGATGCCAGCTATGTTTCTTTCTTATATACATTTCTTCAAAATAGAAAAGTGAATGAGAGTAAAATTAAAAAGCAACAATCTCAGATATAAACTATCTAATGATATTTCATTGCCTGAAGCTCTCAAAAGGGATTTATATGCTTTCAAAAATATTTGAGAAATACGTATTTAAAAAAGATACCCCCTAAAAAAGTACCAGTGAAAATATAACCGTGACGAAATCGGCATATAAAGAAATTAGCAGATGTAATAACAACACACACATATTGCATCCTATGGTCGATTCATTCGTTCACACCTATGACAGTTTAACTAGACTGAAATGCTTGAGTCGAAAGGAGTATGGCATCGAATGATTCAGATTATGTGTCACGCGAAGTTGCGGTTTATCTTAAATCTCGACAACTTTAAATGCTATATGTGATTCAAGCTATTCAACAGCATATGATATTACCAGCGATGAACCTTCCAATTCACATTACTACCGAGGGATGAATATTGTACCTTGGAGTGGTCAGGTGCGCCCAAAACTCCAAAGATGGCTTGAAATATATTAAAAACAGGTAAATGAATAATCTAATTGTACGTATATTCAACAGTTTGCATAGCAACTTGTGACATGAAAAACGTGAAAGTACAAGAGGGGTGTTTGACAGGTTCGAGGATTTAATGAGGAAGCTCATACATAGATTTGCCCGAATAGTTTGAACACTTAAACAATTGTGTTAAAAATATGAATAACAAATATTTGTTTTTTGCTGGGGAATATGTGGCAGGTAAACCAAATTATCAAACATATAAAGTACCAAATACATTCATTCTTTTAAAGGACGTCCTAGTAAACACAAGGAGACAGAAAATAAATTTGATATATCCGATAACGTGCATGAAATATAGGAAATTGGAGATAGCATATTTGTGTTAGAGAAATCAGAGATAAATGTGAGAAATCTCGAATAAACTATATAAAATCCATTAGAAGTAGAATTAAAACTACCTGTTGACATGTTTTTCTATTTTAATGTGCTGGTCATAAAGATTGTACAGATGAAAGGTACTATTTCACTTTATTAAATGATTGTTAAAAATTAGTGTCATCAGAAATCAATAGGCGCCACCTAACAAATACGTATGTAAAAGCGTTTTTGTTGATTTTGTTTTCTTTTTCTAAACACCTAAACAATTATCATAACAAAGACAACTATGTTACAGTTTAGATAAATGCAAGATCTATAATACCTGGAGTTGGTTATGTTCTAAACTACCAACACTATCAGTATGAATTTTAAGTTCAGTTTGTTATTGATTGTGATTTTAAAAACGTGTCAGAAGTATAAACTTATAAACACATCGTTGTAGAATGTGAGGCGCGATAAAGTTGTATAACACATATGGTAATAACATATATTGGGGAATAGCAATAGCCAACCACGTTCGATCATGTCTTTGTTTATATTGTTACGTGTACAAAAATAACAAAAGAAAAGAGTGAAGCCAACAAGCTTGTAAATTTTAACAAAATAATTTATTTTCCTAGAAAACAATGTAAAAGTTGGAAATAGGAATTACGGTTTGTGAATATAATCCAAAATTTAATCCTAAGATTGAAAAAAATATAAGTCCTATCACTAAACAGTTCTAATTGAATCTTGGTTCGAATCTCGATGAAATTCCAATATGGAGGCGATGACGTCAGATGATGTCTGTACTGATGGTAACAGATCCTCGATTGAATCACAGTTTATGTTTCCATATAGAATTCAAGAATGAATTTCCACTGAATTTCTTTATCCCAAAACTTTTTATAAAAAAAGTATACTTGTTTAGTCTTCTGGAGAATAAATTACTAAATTCCAAAAAACAGATGAACTTCAAAAACAATCTGGCAACAACAATAAAAACCTCTTGAGCCCTCAAGGTTTAAAATACAACTCACTCGAACTAGTAGAAATTGGCTGTTTTAAGCCTCAATTTTAGATTACATGGTGGTCCATGTGACAGGCTACGTGATTTCCAATTTGAACAGCGCAATAAATAAAAATGAAAATTATCACGTAGGCAAGAACAGCCCTATCTAAGAACCAAATTCTCACACTGAAAATATTTTAAAAAATGAAAGGCTATTTATAATTCAGTTAACACGCAAGCCGAAACGACCTTGGCAATAGCCAATCGTCTTCACTCGATGTTTACAAAATCTATGAAACAGAGTGAGATAAAAATAGTACAGAAGAAATATTTTTACGTTCTAAACAAACTGAATTTACTGGAAAAAAATATCGAATCCCGTGAAAATAATCTTTACAAAAAAATATAATGAAACAAAATTAAAATTAAAAAAGAATTTAAAACTAACACACAAGTAATTAAATTACACATACGTAACAATTTCTAAATTCAATCAAGAAGCGGTGTAAGCCAAGAATTCTCGGAATGGTACGTATACAAAACATTACCATCTCACGAGTTCAATATATACTTATATCTATTCGAAAATATTATCTAATTCATTCAGCAGAGATTATAGAATTTTTTTTTCCTGACAGAGGAAGAATTTACTTAGAAGGAGAATCAATTTTGTAGACAGCTTTAAACTGACGAAACATTCAATAAATCAACCGACTAAAACTGTTCGTTATGAAAAATACAGAAACACAGAACTATGCTATAGACATTATATAACTGAGGAAAGAGTTGTCTCATGAGCATATGCCAGTATGTTTGAAAGGTTTTACAAACTAGCTATATCAACAATGTAAATATTTTAATCATCATTGAATGATTGAAAAATATCAAATGATGACTTCCGCTATGGAAACGACGCCATTTAACATATTTAATCATAAATCACTTGGGGATCGACATGTCTATTATGTCATAAGGATACATGGGTGCCGCGAAGAAATTAGGAATGCCTATATTAAAATGTCTAAACTAGACCATGTTAGTGTATGAAGACTAGCTTATGATGCAAGGTTAAATACATCAGGTGTAGCTCTTGAACCTTTTGCAGACTATGACTTGTTCCTGATAAGTGTTATTGGAATACAAGATGGAACTGCATGATAACAACTGTATATGTCAAGGTTAATGTGCAGAAACATTAGGTCAAGTCAATTTATTATGTATATTTTATTTAGCAATCTCTGAGAATTGGTCATGAGCCAAGATAAGTCGGTAAGAAAACAAAATACTTCAGAACTCAAATAATATACGGGAGTAGTCAGGAAATGGACGGTACTAACTTTTTCTAAAAATGTATTATATTTGGATTTGAACATGGAACCTATTAGACGATATTTCCTAGCGTAAAATAGGATATGCATGGTGGCCAGTATAAGTGGTGGGGAAGAACCCGGGGAAATCCCGGAAAGAACTACCGACCTACTGGAAGATGCTGGCAAGCTTTCTCACATTCCCACATTGGCAGAGCTTGGGCTCGAGCTCTTAAGACCACACGGGGCCTCGACCTTTTTGTCTCTTCATTAAACATTATGGAACATGGAACCTATTAGACCATTTTGCAGTCGTTGTTCTTTTGGATTTAACGATATTTCTAAGCGTAAGATAGGCTATGCATGGTGGCCAGTATAATTGGCGGAGAAGATACATATATATATATATATATATATATAT
>JAECUM010056827.1:0-17082 GCA_016617855.1 Megalonaias nervosa | reverse complement strand
TCATCTCAGACGCAGAGTGTATTTATTATTGCTTGCTCATTGGAACGTTTTAAGATAATAATTACAAAAATCAAAACACACGGTTGTGATCCCATACTACTCCTAAATGGAGTATTCATCTCATGCTAACCTCAACAAGAGCGGTCTCGCTGTTACTGTAACAATACTTTACACGTGTTTGTTATATGACTCCACCCGAAAACAAGACCGTAGACATTGCCACCTTCGTGCCATTACATTAATCAAGCAGAGTTTGCTTTATCAATGCAAAACTTATTCAAATACTTAATTTCAATTTCTGTTTTCAATGATGTTCTCGATCATGTTAGATGGTACACACCCATACACACTTCAGTCTTTATAGAATTTATATTTCAGTTAAGTCAAGCATACTGAATGTAAAATACATTTGATGAACTTCATACTTTTTAAAAAAATATAAATATAACGTCATTAATTCCTTTTCTATCAATGATCTGTCCATAAGGAAAGGTATTTTTATTAATTTACGAATCCCAAGACTTCACCTATCTGTTAGTCAATTGTTGTTCACTTGAAAGTCCAATAGGACCGCTAGCCAATCTCGTCACGGGCAGCACGTGATCCGTTGAATAATTACACCTGTTGTGCTGACCTAGATTAAGACTAAGTCTGCTGCAGTAATGGCCAGACATCTGGACAGCCAATAATATATAATATATAAAAATTAATTTAATTCGTTTCATACAAACTGCGTGAATTCAGCTTTATCAGCCAACAATATATCTCTAACAAAAGGATACAATTATAAAAGTGGACGAAAAGCGAGGTTATTTCCGTTCAGGCAATTCATCAACTGCTTGTGTTACAGTGTTGGAGATTCATATGAAACATACATCGTTACATAACAACCACAAGGTTTTAATTCAATAATAACATGAACATTAGTGTGGCGTATTTAATTCGTTATACAATCCAAAGCAAACGCATGATATATAATTAACTAACTTTGAAGTTCCTGACACCAAACATACCACTTTTCATGTTGACCACCATCTGCCTATTAAACAGATTCAATTTAAATTTTACTGACATCGCCACTTCAAGGAAATCTTAGAAATGTTGCAGAACCAAGGCAATCAAGAATACGTCTATGTTACTTGTCGTAATCTACCCAAGATTGTTCAAACAGCACTGGTAATGTTTGAAATCACTTGTGTTTTCGATCTACATAGCCAAGTCTACCAACCAGAGAAGTATTAGAAATATCTTTATATTTGATTGAAATCATTTTAAATGTCATAGAAAGTCAGTGTGATCATTTTGGCACACACACACACACACACACACACACACACACTCACACACACACACACATCTTCAGATGTGTGAATTTATATAAATATCCCAATACATCACACAAAATAATTATTCATAATAATTTTTCTTTTCGCGTATAAAATATGAATTCTACTCCCTGATCTATGTTTTTGTGAAGTTAAATTCCCTTTCTCATAAAACATGTTGTTTCTTCATCAATAGCGCTACATATAGCCATAAATGTAGAACAGATAAATTAGATGTTTGTAGTAGGCAATTTTCTGCAATATTTAGTTCTTTTAGATCTAAAAGAGTAAAAAAAAAAATTATACCGTGAAATATATCAGCCAGAATAAACAGCTTTTACACCTGGATTCACCTATAATGTTTCAAAGCTTTTTGTAGGGAGAGTTCTACGAAGATTAATTTTCCGGTCAGATGTCTTAACGGACTTTTGTTCGGAATGATCACCTCTTGCGCCTAATCGCACTTACGCCTGCGAATGGCTACTCCATTCTACGTGTTGATGCGTGGCTGCAGTTAACACACTAGTCTAAGGTCAAAGATTTCTGATGGAATTTAAAGTATATCACTTATCACAGTCGGAAATGCTAAAAACATATTTATCACAGCCATATAAGTTGACGCATTCTCTGTATTTCCAGCACCCAAAATTACAACATTTTGTCATCGATGCAATAAACTTTAGTATCTTGAAAAACACATTCAGCAAATGTGTGTTCTTTTCGTATATATTCTGAGGAAGTACAAGACATTGGGAATACAACCAACGATTACATAGCTCGCCTGAACGCTACGAAGCTTTTAGTTGTCTCCAGCACCCAATATAAGCATTAATTACGGTGAAGAAAATATATTCAGTCTAAAGTAATTTCGACAACGAAATGTTGGCCCCTTTCTCAACTAAAGTTATTTTGCACATTTTTGATCTTTACTTTTGTTGAACGTAAGTTTCAAACCAGCATTATATAGCCAGTATTGTGCTGACATATGATTCGTATACGCTGACAGTACATACGTACATGCACACATACTGTGACATAGAATAAAGTACATAAAAACAAGCCAGATTCTCCTGGATGAAAGTCGCAGACTTAGAATAACCGAGGAGTTGCAACTACTATTACAAGCATAGTTCATGCATCAGTAATTATATTGATTAGCCACTAAAGCTGAAGCATGTAACATCTTTTTGACAGGTGATGCTCATCTAAGAAGGTCAATAAAGATTATGATATTCTCACATAGCTCATATTAATTGAAGAGTTCAAGATATGCATCCATAGTGATGTCAAGACCAATCTTGATCAGCAAAAAATGGGAAACTTTGGAAAATGATGCTCTCACAGATGATGACTATTCCTTAACTCACAAAGTTTCATTTGTCAATATCAGCAGTTGTTTGGTAAAATAAATCACCTCAATCTCGTACGAGTACTTCTAAATCTCAATCTGGCACAATTTCTAGAAATCAAAGTGATAACCAACCCTTATCTCTTTCTATGTGCACTTATTGTAAGAAACAAGGGTACGTCACTTGTTATTGCTACCAGTTGAAAAATAAGTAACAGAACAGACAGAGCTATTCGAAATGGTCTTATTTCAAAGAGGTCATGGTCTGGTTATATTTTGGAGACTTATGAACTATTCATGTCAGAAGGTTCTATATCACTTGTCCGAGATTCAGCCTAGTTTATTGATATTAAACTACTAAGGGATACAGGAGCTTCTCTGACTCAATTGTTATCAGTTACTTAGTCTTTATCTGAGAAGTTGTCTTATAGTGAAAGTGTTCTTAGCCGAGGATTAGAGTGTGGCTGCGTTAATGTTCCTCTACACATGACAACTTGGTATCAAACTTAGTATCAGGATCCGTGTCTGCTGAAGGAGTAACATCTTTACCTATGGAGAGTATTAAGTTATTGCTAGGCAGTGAGCTTAGCTGGAGATAAGGTTGTGGTTAATCCAGGTGTAACTGGGAAGCCTTGTTCGAATAAAAAACCTGATCATATTGAGAGTAAAATCCTAATTTCTAAGCTGCCTGTACTTTTACCAGAGTTATAACAAAGAGAGCTCTTGAGAATTCCTTTAGATGATACATTTATTGGACAGTGTTTAGATGGGGTCACTTTGTCTCTTGATATTGAACAATCAATGGGTATTGATCACAGTGATCCTCTTTTTACCACTTATTCTCTTTATTATAAACCGGATGACAATATACAATCATTCATTGACGAACAGGAACAAAATCCTGGGATCTCATGTTTGTTTCAGAGGGGTAGTGAGCCCGCAAGTACCAGTTCGTTATTTTGTAAAGATGGGGTTTTTGTGAGAAAATTGAGACCACCTGAGGTAACCGCTGGTGACGAGTGGTCTGTGAGCTGTCAAGTTGCCGTTCAATAATTATAGACTGAGGTGGTCCCTTACCTAAGGCCAAGTCAGGCAACCGACACTTGTTGACCATATTGTGTGCATCCACAATATTTCCAGAGGTACATTTTCTTTGAGAAATATAAAAACTAAAACCATTGTAAAAACTTTGTTAAAGATTTTAACATTTGTTCCCCTTCCCCAATCTGTCTATTTTGATGAAGGATAAAATTTTCTACCTGAAATTTTCCAACAACTTATGCCTGAATTAGGCATCCAACAGTTTATATCTTCTGCCTATCACCAGTAAAGCAAAGAGGCTTTGGAGAGATTCCATCAAACTTTGAAGCACACGATCCCGTCATATTGCTTTGATACAGGAAAGGATTGGGATATTCATTTGCTGTGTTTTGCCGTTAGGGAATCGGTTCAATAATCATTTCGTTTCAGTCCTTTTTAACTGGATTTTGGACATACTGTCAGTGGATTGAAGTTATAGAAAGAGAAAAACCTTGTTTCAAATGAAGATTCAACGATTAATCTTCTTGACTATGTTGCTGATTTCAAATAAAAGCTGTCAAAGGCTGGTAAAGCAGCAAAAACAAATCTTCTCTCTACTCAGTAAAACATGAGATTTAGGTATGACAGAAATACACAGGAAAAGGGTTTCCAGCCTGGTGATAAAGTTATAGGTCATTTACTCATACCTCAAAATGCTCTCCGGGCTAAGTGTTATGACCCTTATACAACTGAAAGGAAAGTCAAAGACTTAAATTATATCATTAATATTTCTGAGAGGAGAAAGCAAAACAAAGTCATGTAAATATGTTAATATAGTAATTTGAGAAAGATAGCCCATTGAATAACTGAATCAATTTTATTGTACTTGTCCCACACAGGATGCAAACGATGGAATGTAATCTGACTCAAATAACTTTGGTTTAACCAGTCTTCGGAATGCAAAAATATTAAACAATCTGGACCAGAAGCTATCACATCTACAATCGCAGTAAAAGAGTGAACTAGAACACTTGTAAGGGTGCAAATTTCTGTCGATCTATAAAGAGCACATTAATTTGGGCAGGTGAACGATTAATTAGATTTATAGGGACAGGTGCGTGTTTAAATCGCTATACTGCAAGGATTTTTAATGCCTGTCACGAGAGGAAGCGATTCTTAATTAAGCCTTCGTTTATTTAACAGTCAGACTGACTGGAAGGAAAAGGTTAACTTCGATCTATGTATCGAAAATGTCAGAGTTGAAATTGTCCAGAATCAGTATTTGGAAATCTAGAGGTCAGGCCTAGTTATAAAAGGCGGTAGATATATTTAATCTGGATTGGTTCCCACACGAAATTTCTTGGTTTTTATATGCCCCATCGCAAAATTTTAGTCAGTCTACGTTTTTCTGCAAGAGAAAAAAACAAAATATAGAAGACTCCGAGTTTGAATTTAGAAGAAATTCTCTCGTAAAACAATTATCCAAGGGACTGAATGTCTGGAAAGTCGACCGACAATTTTGGCGGTAGAAGCAAGCACAGCTTGAAAGCACAAGGTATTTGCGTCAATCTCATGTAATCCGTTGATACCAATATAACGATTTGCTTGGATTTATTGGCTTATATTTGCATGAATTTATTTGTTTAAATTCGTAGATCAATTTTCTTGATATGGGTACAACTCTGTTGAGTTCATCTCTCTGAATCCGTACAATGATCTTCTTTATATAAGTTTGACGAATTGTTTGAATTTGTCGTCTTGATTGTTATAGGAAAACAGGTATTCTAAGAATTTGATGCCTTACCTTAGTTGATATGAGTTACGACAATCCGTGTGAATTCACCGACTTTAGATGATTTCACGTACGATAAAGGCTTGAGTGCGTATTGACTGAAATTAATGTTGTTAAACCATGAGGTGAGATTTCATGTATGCTAAAGACTTGAATGTGTGTTTTCACTGGAAATAACGTAGTTAAGCCATGTAATGAATTTCATTCATTCATTTGTGTAATTGAGACGAGAATGGAACTGTTATGTCTCGTGTGATGTTAATGTGAGTCAGTGTTGAAATAGCCATAAGGAAGTACATTAATCTTATGAAACTATGTTTGTTTATGGTCTGCCATGTTTGGCTTGACCAGATAGCCTTTGGTATTTGATTGAATTCCGATAGGACGATATCTGACATAACGAGAGGGGAGTAATGATCTATTCCCAGTAGGATATCTGACAGGAGATTTAGGTTGCTTCTCTGTTAATTTTAAAAGGGGAAAGAGCTCCGCTGACGTATTCACGTACCTACTTATCCAAGTATCTACGTATCTACGTACTTACGTATCCACCTACCCACACAAAGTTCGAGGGCCGAAAGAGGCGGGACAATAGAGAGTTTGGAGAGGAAAAAGGTGAAAAGGACCAAGAAGAACAGCCACAGTGAAGTTGGAATGAACCCGAAATAGCCAGGTTATGATGTTGTACAAGGCAATGACTTCGATTGTTCACTCGATTCTATGTTGAACCAATTCTATCATTTAAAACAGATCGGCTATTTATATGTGTATATTTGTGTTTGAAATTCGGTGAATGATTTATTTAAAAAAGAAGTGTATCTTTCTAATGTAATGCACTATCACAGTTGTTTATGTAATTGATTAAATTGTTGTCTTTCATGTACGGGGGCTCATGTCATTCTGTTTTATATATCTGCTCAGATCTCTATTTATTCAACCTATAAGTTTCACACTTTATATTAATATTTACTCAATCCGGGCAACAACACCGAGGGCGATCACCCTCTAGATAACGATAACCCAATAAAGCGGATACCTTGTAAGAAGGTACAATCCGTCAATCAATCATCCACCCCCAACAGCTATTATGCGAATATGATGCTCCAACATGAAGAAAATAAAATTTAGCATGATGTTGAGACAGTAGATTCTGCGTTTGTGAAACAGCATCCTTACAGGATGAATCCTATAAAGCATGAATGTTTGAAAAAATAAATTCGATTTTTGCTGGAGAAAGATTGTATAGAAGCAAGTGAAAGTAAGTGAAGCCCACCATGTATTCTTGTGCCTAAACCAGATAATAATTCTGCATGTGTACTGACTATAGAAAAGTCAACAGTGTCACCAAAACTGAATCATTTCCAACGCCAGGAATAGATGATAGCATCGACAAAATTGGAAATGCAAACTATGTCACCAAGTTTGACCTTTTAAAAGGATTGTGGCATTCCACTCACAGAAAGAGTAAAAGAAATGTTGTTATTTGCAACTCCAGATGGAATTATCAGTATAAAGTGATGCAGAATTCTTCGGCAACAGCACAGTGTTGAATGAACAGGTTAACATCTGGTCTAGATAATTGTGACGCGTACATTGATAACTTCGTCATCTACAACAATATCTGGCAGGATCACTTGGAAATTTGAAAATTCTTTGATCGACTAAATAATGCCAATCTGAAGATTAATTTTGGTAAAAGTGAGTTTTTACGTGCTTTTGTCACATTTTTATGACATCCCAGAATTCTCAGTGCCTTTTAGTAAAAAGCAGCTTATTCGATTTTTGCGTATGGCTGGATATTATTGAAGAGTTTGCTCAGATTTGTCCGTAATTGCTGAACCTATGTCAAATTGAAGTCCATACTTAAAAGTGCACCAGTTCTTTCATTTCAAAGATCTTAATCATTATTGAAAATATCTGTTGATGCAAGTGATGTGGGGTTGGTGGAGTATTGATTCGAGAAGATAAAATGGTGTGGATCATCTAGTTTGCTATTTTGCTAAAAAAAAAGAAACTAAACAAGCACCAGAGAAATTATTCCAAAATCGAGAAGAAATATTTGGCTTTGATAACGGCTTTGCAACATTTTGAATTATATAAATAGTTCAGATCCTTCTCCGATCATTGTATTCAGTGACCACAACACCCTTTCTTTGATTCACAAAACTCAGAGATTGTTAAAATAGAGTCTGATGTTGCAACAATACAACTTTGACATTCGACACATCAAAGGAAAAGATAATGTCGTTGCAGATACATTCCCACGCGTATAGCAGTACTTTCTTGCTTTATTTTGTGTATATTTTGTCCAATTAAGCTGAGTGTCATTCATAAAACATTTTCCTATGCAATTTTAATTATTATTATATCATATGCTTATTTGATACATATGTAACAGAAAGCTTTATTGCATAAATCATTCTTTTCCTTTATGACGTGTCATGAATATCTGTATTGTGTGTTTATCTTTTGTCCATTATAATAGATTGGACATTAAGAAAATGGTCATTTGCAAACAGGATATTTACACAACGTACTTTTGATTAACACATTACTTTGACGTGATTGAGAACTCAATCAAAGACACCATTGATTGCGTCCTTGTGGTACATCATGACATTCAAGACTTGGAATTCATTCGGAACATTCCATATTTTTGGGATTGGTGATAAGACATTTAGGAATATTTTGGGATTTACTTCACATTGCATTGTCTGTTGAATTTTTATTTTTATTTTAGCAAAATAAACTGTTTATTTTACTTAAATTGATGGCTTCACTTACTGTAGTAAAAGTATAGTACGAATGTTTCCTTTTCTTAGCAGAAAGTTATATGAGTTATTAAAATCATCAAACACCAGTTTTAGTGATCTATACTATATTATTTTCCATTTTGTCACACTTTCATTTTTCACAGAAATGTTAATTAGGGGACATTAGTTAAAGTTTGACCTAATCAAGCATTTATAGATCGATGACATAATACAGTGAAATATACAGTGGTTGGGACACACACAGCCGCCACAGAATATGTCATGCTCTTGTATTATCAGACTGGATAAAATCTGCGCACTTTTACCAGAACAATTGTTTTGATTACCAGGGACACAAGAAGGAAATCCTTGGAATGTTAACAATAAATAGAAGACGGTTTAGTGGGAAATTTAGTTTTGTTTAATTATATTTGAAAAAAAAAATGCTGAAATAATTTTTGAGTAAACGGAGGTTATAATAATTACTAAAATTCGTGATGATAATATTCTAGACAGGCATCGAAAACCATGAGTATTCTTTGAAACATGAGATCATTGTATATAATCGAAAATTCAAATCATCAAATACCTTCTTGAAAAAGAAAGCGATGCTTATTTTTACACTTAAATGAAAGGATACCCCCACGCACAATCTTTAAAGTGTCTAAATTTTGTGGCAGACAATCGATAAAGGCTTTGATCAGTTAGGGAATCCTGCAGATTCTGCCCCCTTAATCTGACAAGGTGCTTGCGCTCTAGTCGTTTGTGCTATACATCAAAGTCGTTATTCTCTAGGATACATTGAAGGTCTATACATCATAAGATTTGTTTGCTTCGAGATATTAATGTTCAAAGTAAGAAAATCAAACAAACTTTGTTCAAAGGCTTCAGTGACCACAGGTGCACAGAGGTGCAGTTAGTTCTCTGAAAACTGATCTAGACAATATTGTACGTTATCTAAACTGTAGCATACAGAAAAAGAATTCAAAACATCCTATCAAACATAACTGGTGATGTATCAAACAAAGTCAGTTCTAACGTATTAACGACGTATTTGACATGTAGCAATCCGGCTCCCTGTCAAATCCGACCGAAATGCTTGTTCCCAGTGAACGCAGATTCTACTAAAGTTATGTAAATCAGCGATGATACTGTGAGAAATAGACATTAGCAATCAATTTTATGCATAGACATTTTTGGTATCGCTATACACAAACAGTACTTGTTTTTGATTTCAAAAACGGTTCCTAAAACTTTACTTACACTGTCCTAAACCTATCTTTTAAACTTCTTAGTTTATACCACGCCATTAATTAAGGTTTTGACCATTGGTGGAATCTCTTAGTCTTGCAACCATTAATATCCTAAACAGCATCTACTCCGTTCCTTGGAGTTAAACATCAAGTTAATTTTGCGTTTAGGTGTCTGGAAGGCTGAAATGGCATAGTATCATAATTTTTTTGTAGCGATAATAAGTTTCAATTTAAGGAGGTCATAAAACTTAAACAGTTCTCTTTTTGATCACTTAGAGAGGCTATATTCTTTAAACCCTTCTGAATTCCGTCGTTCCAATTATCTTCTCGAACATTACTGATATATTATCATTTGTATGGATTTTAAATTACTTTTTCATATAAGGAAGAGTATACGAGTCTTATAATTATTGGATTATATTATTTTACTACTTTGGTGAAAAGCTAATTGCGTTCCGATGTATCATAAACTTGGAGTCTTTTGTATGAAATGTATGCTTCAAAAAGTCAGTCTTTCATGCGTTTTTGAATAATAGATATTAAAAAATGCAACTCCTGTATTACAAATTTCATCCGAAACGTAATACCCACGCTGCACGTGTTTCAGGATGTAAAGTGCACCAGAGCTCGTTCTCAGTCTTCAAGGTACTACGCTAAATACAATCTATGTCGCGAAGACATTGCCTGGAAGTACGATAGAATACCAGCTTGGAATGTTCTATGACTATAGTGCATGTCTGTGCTTTACTACTCTCAAAAGTTTTGATGGCAGGAATAAATCTAAGAATGAATCAATACTACAGAAATTCGAGTCTTGTTCCACCCAAGGTGACAAAGCACTGAGTTGGGAAGAAATATTTCGACGGCATAGACTACGGCTTTTCTATGACGCCCTCAGATGAAACACTGCAAAGGCAGACGACAGTTATAGTTACGTTTCACATAATCTTAAATACTAACGTATTCATTCTCTAAAAATTTGTATTCTTGATTATTTGAAAGGTTTAAATTAACTTGTATGTCCCTAAATTTGCTAATTCATACCAGCTAAATGTATTGATTACTAATCTACAATTATTTTGTGTCATGTAAATTTTATATTATGCTGACACAATTGTTGGATGCTTTCCTCATTTATTATGTCTCTGGCATTATATTCCTCTTTCTCTCATAATAAGAAATGTACACATAATTACGCACAAAACATTAGCCCAAGTCCCTTTTCGAAATTGCTTGCATTTATGTATGTATTAGAATATTAAGGTATCCGAGTACAAAACAGGTTATATAGTGCCAACATAAGTTAAAGTTTGAAAAATGTCAAATTAAGTAAATTGAATCTTCCATTTGGAAATGGGTGACTTGCAGGGCAGCTTTAATAGACCCTTTAATAGCCGTTATGTCAATGCGACTAGGTAGCCAATAGTACTTTTCACAGATTAAGGTAGCATCATGTTTCTGTATTAACTGGGACATTAACGGGTTATCAGATTTAAGATTTGCGAGGTTCTGAATGTGGAGAGAGAATCCCAAAATATGGTGTAATTTGTTGGGTTTTTGAGAGGTTTCAAAGTTGTTCAAAATTTTGAGTATTGCTGTGTCTCTTGCCATGGGGTTTGGCAAATGCAGCTACAACTTTGATTTCATCTTTCGAATCGTATGTATACAGGGAGGTATGGCTACGATAGGATACTCTGACTTCATTGAATTTACTCTGAAAAAGGATAGGATATTTTGAAAACGTTTTGAATTCGCAAAGGTCAAAGTATTATCTTTTCGAACTTTAAATATTAACACAATGATAAAAATAGCGTCGTTACAAAATGGATGTAATTAAGAATAAAAAGACACTGGATTTTTATATCTCATTCTTGTGTATGCCTGAATATGCTGGAAATATATTGTATTTCTAGAAAGGTCCAATGAATTTGTTTCTTTCAGTCACTGACATTTACTGAAAAGACATGGTGATACTGCAAAAGTGTAATGAATTTTATTCTTTCAATAAACAAAATAAATTTAAACGTGTGTGAAAGTAAGAGAAAGTAACATTTCTTCATCCTTATCATATTGCTTTCTTTAAAGATGCAAACATTTCAATCATACCGTTATTATTTTCAACGCTCTACTTTTTCAATTGACTTTAACAAAAACATAAATATATTGTTCTTTCACTATACCAGCTGATTTTGACTGGTTCTGGCAGTGAGTCTTTTTGCAGCATTTGAAAAGAGCTTGCGATTGAGAAATAGATATAGAAGCAATTCAATCAATTGGTAGTCTCTCGGGGGCCGAGGAAGACATGTTGTGCAGTCTCATCAACGATGGACGCGTATGTGGCTCCGGAGTCCAAATTCCGATGAACACAGGCGGTTGCAGGTGGGGCATGGGACACCGGTACTTGGGGTGGCTGAGACGCAGCTTTGTGACGTCTCTCACGGGCTGCAGCAAGACGCTGGCGGCGGTCAGCCTCGAAGGTGGAACTGGCTTTTCTGGTCAGGACTCGCCAGTGACTTCTGTCTGAGGCAGCGAGCTCGAGCTGATGCGGTTGAAGGTCTGCCCATTTGATGTGCATCTTGAGGTTGTCTTTGTACCTCTTGTGAGGGCGGCCTTGGTTTCGGTTGCCTTGGACTAGCTCGCCAAAGAACAGTTGCTTTGGGATTCTGTTTTGATCCATGCGGATGACATGGCCGGTCCAACGAAGCTGGGCCTGGATCAGTTTGGCTTCGATGCTTGTTGTGTTTGCTCTATCAAGGACTTCCTGGTTGGGGATTCGGTCATGCCACTTGATCCTCATGATGGCTCTCAGGGAGCGCTGGTGGAATTGTTCCAACCGACTGATGTGCCTTCGGTATACAGTCCACGTTTCACAGCCATACAAGAGAGACGTCAGGACAACTGCATTGTACACCTTCAACTTTGTTGACAAGTGTATATCCTTGTGCTGCAAGACCTTGGTTTGAAGTTGTCCGAGTGCTTGGCTGGCCTTTTGGATCCTCGCAGTGATCTCTTTGTCCAGGGAGCCATCATTGGATATTGTGCTGCCTAGGTATTTAAAGCTGTCCACATTCTTCAGCTGCGTGTCGCCGATGGTGATGCAGGGTTGTGAAGGGACAGTGTTTGGGGCAGGCTGGAAGAGGACTTCTGTCTTTCCTAGGCTAATTGTGAGTCCGAACAGATTGGAGGCTTCAGAGAACTTGTCCACAATTGTCTGTAGGTGAATCTCTTCATGGGCCATGAGGGCACAGTCATCTGCAAAGAGTGCTTCAGTGATGAGTCTTTCAAGCGTCTTGGTTTTAGCAGCTAGGCGTCTGAGATCAAACACTGATCCATCCAGGCGATATCTAATGTAGATACCAAGGTCAAGGTCATGGATGGCGTGGAGCAGTACCTGCGTGAAGAAGAGGTTGAAGAGCACCGGAGCGAGTACACAGCCCTGTTTGACACCATTAGATATGGGGAATTTCTCAGAGGGTTCACTGTCTGAGAGAATCTCTCCAGTCATGTCATCATGGAAAAGCCGGATGAGGTTGGTAAACTTCTGAGGACAACCAAGCTTCTTGAGTATTACCCACAGTGCGTCTCTGTTGACTGTGTCGAATGCCTTCGTCAGGTCCACGAAGACGGCATACAGATTCATGTTCTGCTCAAGGCATTTCTCTTGGACTTGTCTTACTGCGAAGATCATGTCAGCAGTGCTACGGTCTGGGCGAAAACCACATTGAGACTCGGGTAGGTTATCTTCTGACACTGATGCGATAAGTCTGTTGAGAATGAGGCGAGCAAGTATTTTGCCAGCTATGGAGAGTAGGGAGATGCCTCTATAGTTATTGCAGTCCGCACGTGTGCCTTTATTCTTATAGATGGTTACAATTGATGCGTCGCGGAGGTCGTCTGGCATCTCCTCTTCCGTCCAGATGCTGGTTAGCACATCGTGGAATGCCTCTAGAGTCTGTTCACTGAGAGCCTTGTACACCTCCGCTGGGATGCCATCCTTACCAGGTGCCCTGCCACAGTTCATTTGTTTAATGGCCGTCCTCAACTCCTCTATCGTTGGCGGAACATTCAGTTGGTCATGTGTTGGCTGTTGGGGTATTTGTTCAAGAGCAGAATGGCTAACCGATGAGGGCAGGTTTAGGAGCTGGCTAAAGTGCTCTTTCCATCTGTCCTTAATGCCAGCCTTGTCCTTTATTAGTGTACTGCCATCTGCAGCAAGCAAGGGGGCAGAACCAGACTTTGAAGGGCCGAAGATTGACTTGATGGCACTGTAGAACTCTTTGGAGTTGTTAGTGTCGGCATAGCGTTGCACTTCATTAGCTTTCCTTTCCCACCACTGGTCATGCATCTTGCGGATTTCTCTCTGAGCCTCAGCTTGATAGGATTTGAAGCGGTCTTTTTTGGGGATGGAGTTTGGGTCATTCTGCCAGTCCATGAATGCTTTATTTTTCTGGCAAGCAGATCTTCAATGGCATCGTTGTTCTCGTCGAACCAGTCTTGATGGGTTCGCTTCTTGGGGCCCAGAGTCGCCATAGCTGTCTCTCTTATAATGTCCCTGAGCTTGTTCCATTTCTCGGAGGCACTTCCATGTAAAGGTCCGTTGGTAGACATTTTTTCATCTAGGCTCTTCTGGAAATCAAGCTGGATGGAGGACTGCTGAAGTTTGACAATGTTGAAGGCTGTGCGCATATGCTTAGGGCGCCTTGGGTGATGTGGGGCAATGCGCAGTTTTAGGGTGGTTCGGACAAGTCTGTGGTCTGTCCAACATTCCGCTCCTCGCATGGCCTTGGTGATGAGGACATCCTGGGCATCGCGCTGACGGACTATTACATAGTCGATTAGGTGCCATTGGCGAGATCTGGGGTGCATCCAGGTGTTCTTGTGTTTGTTCGCCATTCTGAACATTGAGTTTGTGATAAGGAGGTCAAATTCTGCGCATTTGCTGAGTAACAGCAGGCCGTTGTTGTTCATCTTGCTTGCCAAGTACACCTTTCCATTGACCATAGTCACAGCCAACACGGGCGTTGAAGTCTCCCAGTAGTATGATTTTGTCATCAGCTGGAATTGAGCATAGTACAGAGCTAAGGTCCTCATAGAACTGCTCGATGGTTTCCGCTGGGCTCGTGAGGGTAGGGGCGTAGGCGCTGATGATTGTTGCGTGGCGGTTGTGGCTTATAGGTAGCCGCATTTTCATTAGCCTCTCATTAATACCAACAGGCAGGTCCGGAAGCTGCTTCAGAAGGCTTGATTTGATAGCCAGGCCGACTCCGTGTATCCTGTCTTCGTTTTGGGCTTTTCCTTTCCAGAAGAAGGTGTAGCCGCTTGCAAGCTCCGTCCGAGAACCCTCCTCTGCAAACCTGGTTTCACTCAAAGCCGCAATATCGATACTGAAGCGTGAAAGCTCCTTAGCAATTAGGGCTGTTCTCCTGTAAGGCCTTGCTATGTTCTTTTTGTCCATAAGAGTACGGATGTTCCATGCTCCAATAATAAGTTTCTTTCTTTCTTGGTTTCGACCGCAGATGTGGATGATCTTGCCAGCCGCGGCAAGCTGGCCAGATTTTGAAACAGACATATATCAACAAACAAATATGTTCTTGGGTTGTTTTTCTTTCTTTGCTTTTAGTCTGAACTGGAAGCCTTCCGAACTCAGTAAAAAGGTGCAAGAATATAATGGGAAAACTAAGCCATGCCCATTAGCAAACGCAAAAATTTCTTTGGAGACTTATTTTCTCCCCTACAATAAAGCGGAAAATGCGACAGTTGAGTATTCTAGTAACATTTGCATAGTAGAGAGAAACAGGAAATCACGGTCTTCCGGCTGAACAGTGTTCAGTTAATTGTTTATTACTACGATTTTTAGGCCCGCCACATAGAAATTATTTAATCTATAATTTGGCAAAATTCCTTCCCCTAACTGATTTTAAAACATGTGCTCTGCGTTTGAAGTACTTACATTTTGTACACTATTCAAAATCTCTTCACCTACTTAGACAGCAAAGTGAGACGTCTTGTTACACTCAACAGTAAACAGTATATCGTTTTATGCCCATTTTATGTCTATTTTCTTTTAAGACTAAATATTTGACTTTCAGTGTTCTATTTCAGTACCGAGCAATCAAAGTTAGAATTTTATTTAAACATCAATTACCCTACTCATAATCAACTGCGATATTTCTCAGCAATCATTACATTTTGAGAGCTATAATTAAAGCCCAAGATGTACCCAATGCATATACTCTAAACATAATTTCCTAACATGCGAGAAAAACATAGATAAAATCAAATTTCAAGCAAATCACGCTCTATTCATTTTAACTTTAGCTTTTGTTTTATCATTGTTGGTAACTATAAGTCCATAAAGTTATAAAATAATATAAATATAAATAATACAAGAAAATAAGTACGTGGATGAGACCTCATCACATTAACATTGACGACTTCAATCTAAGTAATCACTGACAAGCCTATTATTTAGAAAAGGTGAACTGATAAACTGCCCAAGGCCATCATTAACAAGTCTAAAGACACGGCCCCAGGCCATCATTAATATGTCTAAAGACACTGCCCCAGGCCATCATTAGCATGTCTAAAGACACTGCCCCAGACCATCATTAACATGTCTAAAGACACTGCCCCAGGCCATCATTAACATGTCTAAAGACATGAAACTGGGCGAATCCCAGATACGTACAAATATTGCGATTATAGTGAAACTGATAAGTTAAAATATGAATAACTGTTCTTTATTTATGAAAACTTGCTTTAAATAGTAAATATTTTTGTCACGCATGCGCGAGAAAATGAGACTGGCATTGATAGTGACTGAAAAATGAAATAACAAAATAGATTGTCATTGAAAAAGCTGTTGCCAGTTATGCAGAAGAATAATGCAGCACATATAAACACTATAGAAAGGTACTTTTACACCTATTGTGGCAAGATCGAAGGGAATATAACTTGCAGAACACAAAAGCAATAAGGACAGAACACAGTCTCTTGTCGGTAAAATAGTTTGCACAGAGCGATGAGTTTATGATTATATCTAATTTCACAGAATGACAAAGTGTATCTGATTACACAGTATGACAAAGTGTATCTGATTATACAGTATGAAAACTTGGATGGCAAAGTGTATCTGATTATACAGTATGAAAACTTGGATGGCAAAGTGTATCTGATTATACAGTATGAAAACTTGGATGGCAAAGTGTATCTGATTATACAGTATGAGAAAGTGGATGACAAAGTGTATCTGATTACACATTATGAGAAAGTCGATGACAAAGCGCATCTAACCACACGATATGACAACGTTTATCTGATTATACAGTATGAGAACGTTGAGGACAAAGTGCATCTGTTTACACAGTATGACAAAGTGTATCGGACTACACACGATGAGAAAGTGGATGACATAATGTATCTGATTACAGTTTCACCAAGTGTATCTGATTAAACAATATGAGAATGTGCATGATAAATGTATCTGATTATATAGCATGAGAAAGTGGATGACAAAGTATACCTGAATATACAGCATGAGAAAGTGGATGACAAAGTATACCTGAATATACAGCATGAGAAAGTGGATGAC
>JAECUM010056823.1:0-12218 GCA_016617855.1 Megalonaias nervosa | reverse complement strand
ATATAGAATTTCTAATTTTATTCTAACATAAGGTTTTTAGTATTAGTCTAACAAAATTTTGAGTTTTAGTCTAATTTAGAATCTGTAATTTTAGTCTTAGAGAGCATTTTCAATTTTAGTCTAATATATAATTTGTTTTTTTTTAGTCCAATTTTTTTTATTTTGTTTAATTTAGAATTTTTATTTAGTCTAACATACAGTTTGTAATTTTAGTTTATTTATATAATTTGTTAAATTTTAGTCTAATATAGAATTTTAACTTTTAGTCTAATATAGAGTGTTTAATTAGTTAGCAGCTGTTGAAGGAGACCTGGATTCAAAGGACTACCTGGGGGATTTCTGAATGGTTTCCCCAAATTGACCTGACTTGGAACAACTTGGATCTCAATATGGATAACCATAAAATTACTGGTCTTGGAGAACCAGAATCAAACGATGACGCTACAATGAAGAAATACATGGACAATAGCAATATTCCAATGATGATATCGTTAATGACAATCAATGATGGAATGACAATGTTTAGATCTAAATATGCTAGTCATGTAACCGCATCTGCAAATTTTCACAGAAACATAAATAGAACCAGTAATGAATTTTTTGGAAATCCAGCAGTCATCGACATCAAACTCTCTGACATAAAAAAGATTACCGATAATGTAATATATATAGTAGCGTCTGGATCAGCATTAGGGACACTACTCAATAAATCCATCAAACATACCGCTGAGGTTACCGGTATGTACAGGTTCTCAGTAATCAACGTTACAACATTTATAATATCTACCACGATTTCACGGCGTTATCCAGTTAACGGATCTTCTGGATCTGTGTTAGTGATATTAGAGCAAAACAACGATGAAACATTCGAGGTGGAACCCGAAGAAAAAGGCCTTGGCGTGTTGTCCTATTGCTGTATTGAATTTTTCGCTATTATACCACCTACATAGAGTGTTAGTAATCTACATAATGAACAATTGATTGACGTTCAACGGTTTAGATACGAGCAAGTGTGTTTATGGTATACCCAACTAAAAAAATATTATTTATGCGCATACAGTAAAACACCCCCCCCCAAAAAAAAACCAAACAAACAAAACAAAACAAAAATTAAAAAAAAATACCGCAGACGTAGCATTGTTACTGACATATTTGTATACTCGGTGTCCGCGGTAGTCGCTGGAGCAGTAACGGTCATCAGTGCATTATCAGCCACATACATAATAGCACCTGTAATAGGAATTGATGTTTCAGTTGTAACCGATGTTGCTGGTATTCTTATATCATCGCATAAAAGATATCTACGTGCGCGGCTAATAAATTACACGAATATACAAATTTGCTATCTTCGGCAACACGCCAAATTATCATCGTTGATATCATTGGGTCTCTTTAATATGAAGTAACTGGAAATCCAAACCCCGTTGTCTCCGACAAGGACACTGTCAAAGACAAAGACAGAGATTTAGATCTCCCTTTATTTAAATAATAATGTCGCAAAATCAAACATTGCGACTGCTAGAACAAGTCGTCGCTAATACAACACCACCAACAACCACGATGGTATCAGCGAGCTCAACCAAGCCTGAGTCTGACGTTATCTTTAAAGGGGCGATTCCAGTCAAAGAAATAGCACTAGTACAATTGCGAGTGTATCATAGCTGGTCAAATATTAGATCACAGTCATTCGGTGGGTTGCAAGCAATAATTCACTGGTATTTACGTATAAAAATAAACCTGATGAAACCCCCGATTGGCAAGTTGTGGGTTTACCTATAGGCAGTTATCAAATAGAACAGATCAACGATGATTTCCAGCGCAGAATCAAATCTATCACAGGAAAAGAATCCAAGATCGCTATCACGGTTCATGAGCCAGCGTTATCAGCCGCATGAGAAATATCAATGCCTGACAATAGTGTCGATATATATCAGTTGTCGGTCTTAGCTGTGTTAGGATGGCCGGAAATACAACCAACTGCACCTGCAGCGTTATAGAACCTCAAAAATCCGATTATACCTCTAGCGAGAGCAGATACTGGGAAGTAATTCCAGATAACGAAACATGGAAACTGATAACATATGAACTAGAATTCAATCTTGGAGCACTAACCTAGTACAGCGATGTCAGAGAAAGTCAGGACTTGATATGGAACCGTGAAAAAAACAAGTATGTTGAAGATAATTTCAAATATCATTTGATAGTCATTTAATGCTGAGCACAAACGAATGAGTGACAAACTATGCCAATCATTCACGAAATATATAAATGAGAACCCAATGCAGAAGACACCAGGAATGAGATTATTGGTCAAATAAAACATTTAAACAAAGTAACATCGGATTTCAAGAATTATCATCGGAAAATTATGCGAGCGGTAATTAATACCACCGATGTTTCATTTAAACAACTCATCCTGAACAAATATTCATTGTCAGGCGCAGATTTACAAACCATTTAACGCCGACGAACAAACAAAAACCGTCAACGGTATCATTGATTAAAACTACCCCAAAATTGTTTTCACATGAAACATCCTCAAGTACAACAATGATCCATACGGTGGAGGTCGTCGTATTTCACTAGGTGTTTTCAGTATCACATCAACGATCGCAATCAATCTTGTATGTGATGCTATCGATGGTAGCTATCAAGTAGATCTTGAAAAATCCAATCAGGCCCAGCAGGGATATGTTTTATACACATTTACCCCTCAAGGCCCCCCCCCCCATTTTTGATTGTTAGAACCTTTTAATCCGGTTTATCTATGATGTCAGAATCCGTTTTTGTCACGGATGCATTTCAAGCTTGCTGACCAGCGCGGACACCTTCTTGATTTGCGAGATGAATCGTTGCCGATTAGTTTTATGTAAAATCCTGACAGAGTCAGGGACAAAGTCAATGAGTACAAAAAATAAATAATATATTTCTGAGTCTGTTAACGGTTATGTCAAACGTAAAAAATTATTTGTGTGGCATTATATAATGTGCCAAAACACGAGAGTTTTTGTATATATCAAAGAGGTACTCGAAAATGCGTCAAAATAATCTTGACACTTTTCCACACAGAAAAGTTTAGTGTTAATGCACTTATTGATGATTATGGTGATGAAAAATATTTGTTAATTCAGGAACAGTTAAATGATCTGCAACGAGAACACGTTATTACTGCTGGACGTAATAGGGATCAAATTCTGAATTATGCACATTCTTGCCTTAAACAGTCTAAGTTACAGGAAATACTTTATGGGTTGCCTGAAAATTAAAACTACCTAACCTTCCGACAAAACAACACTATAAACACTGCGAACAATAAGCTGTGTTACAACTTTCACTTTGTTTAGACGGCACAATACACATATTATATACAGTAATATGTACTTACTTAATTCTAACGGACGGCACAACACACAATCTTAACTATAGTAGCATATTTACAGCATTAAGCTATTTACAGCATTAAGTTATTTACAGCCTTGCACTATTTACAGTATTATATACAACTTAATTCTAACGGACGGCACAACATACAATCTTAACTCTAGTAGCATATTTACAGCATTAAGCTATTTACAACATTATATACATAAACTATTTAATGTATTATATGCAAATTCAAACTGACACCACTACCAGGGAGCTGTTCAACAGATTTATGCTGATAACTGAAATTTTTTTGCACCCCCCAAAAAATCAATCCCGGGAGAGTGCAAAATAGCACTCACCACGTTGGTGGGGAGGTGTACATGAATTTTCAGTTATCATTATATTTTTTGTTGAATTTCGAGCTTTGGACGCAGAACCCCAATTATTATATCTTTCAGAAATTATACAAAGTTACCTATACCTGTAAATCCAAAAATAGCTCACCTAATGGGCGTGGTTTATTTTTATCTTTGTCTGTTTTTCTCTTTTCCCTGACTATTGTCCCTGACAAAGTCGGAGGGGGGGGGGAGGGGCAAGGAACCTGACAAAGTCAGTAAAAGAAGGATAATGTTTTTTAAAAAACACAAAAATAGCAACCCAAAAAATTAATTTCATTTATAAGTGGTAGTAGTTATGAAGATACAAGGGAGGTTATTCTTTAATCTCTCTACAAGTGAAAGAAGCTTTACCTGACAAAGTTATTTTCCTTCACTGAATTTTTTTCCTGTTCTACTTCATCGTAAAATTCAGAAGTATTCTTCTGTTCTACTTCATATTAAAATTCAGAATTGTTTTCCTGTTCTCCTTCATCGTAAAATTTAGGAGTGAGATACTTAAATGTTATGCTTTGTTTGTATTTCTTTGAAAATGTTGATATGGTTATTTATCCGCGACATGTTGTACCGAAGCTGGGAAAATACAGAAATATTTGGCAGCTGCATATATCGATCGAAATTCTATTTCTTCCCACGTCTCTGTATTTACAGATATAACTGGTCTTGCAGATTTATTACATTTACCAGTATTTCCACGTTCACTGTGTAATAGCATGCAAATTATTCAGACTGTGTAATAGCATGCAAATTATTCAAAGAATTATCAAGTTTTTGTCGTTAATGTGATCAATCACAAAACTTTTTTCAATCAGACCATAAAAACATTGATACACAAATCTGTGACAGAGATATCTTTTTTCCAACACCAAACATAGATAACCGGCATTATTAACAGAAACGACCCTTTTTTTAGTCGGCAGTTCCTAATTACACCAGTACGAGATGCCTCATAATTTTTCATGATGGGATACTTCACAATTTCATCGGCGTTATTTCCTTGCTCCATTTATGCAGTAAATATTATTTGTTTAAATTAGTATTGTATTACTAGAAAAAAATATGTAGAATTCTGCTAGCGTAAAAATTTAACGAGATCATCCTCAGTTTTTTTTATAGGAGATTTATTACCATAATTTTTTTTATCATAATACCGTTTTAAAGCTCTGTATTTTCTGCCTCCACAGTCTACACACAACTGCGTTCCCCGCCCCCCCCCCCGACTCGTTTGTTCATTTCAAAGACGGCTTTGGTCATAGACTCCCTCGTCACACACTCTGTAGGTGGTATCCACAGAATTCATTTACACAGGCCTTATTAGAAGGAGTTGTAGATCCAATCATCAACCACTTGCAACTATTCTTTGCTTGAATCATTGTATATTATATATTAAAGTTTACTTTAAATATATGTTTGCCTTAATTATATGATGGAAGAATTTACAAGATTATCTGCGATCAAACCCTCTCATGGGAGATTCGATCTTGACAGAATAACCCCTGACTTGCCGTGGCGAGCTCTGGTTGATTTGACGAATCAGTCTCTAATTGATAGTATCCATGAAGCCAAAAATATTTCGCAACGATGGCGCGGCTCATGTGTGGTCAACATTCAGAATTAGGCAAGATGATAACCCCCAAATTGACTCTAGAATGAATGACCAGCGGGCAAGGACAATCAATAATTATCTTGACGAACAAAGATACTATTTTAGAATAAACTTTATCGCTGCGGTAGACGACACCGACGCCATTACGTGGATTATCCGTGACAAACATGATCCTGTTAGAGAATAACACCGCGCTGGGGGTGTTGTAACGCTAAATAAAAATTCCAAACCAGTAATGGTGGCTGGTATTGACAAACCATATTATGAGCGAGCATACCCTGTGAATGATAAGCCTAGCGTTGATGACCTCCTGCCGATGAAAATTTCTACCTCGAATTGTGTTGCTGAGCGAGTTACAGAATATATTACAGACGCATTACGTGGATATGGTTTAAAAGATCTGAGACGCAAAAAACAAATGAATGGGCTGAACGCGTTAAAGAAAATGGAGCTACGATCAAAGACGTTGCTGAGCTGGAGAAAAAAAATTAAAATTTCCAATAACTGTAAAGACACTAATCGGCGAGATTTTGTACGAATCAAAATATAAATAAAACGGAGCTTCGATAGAGATCGTTGATCATAACGCGCACGCGTGGACGTCGGACTTAACATTATTTCTACAAACTTGAACTGTTAAATTTTATGACGGTGATATTTTTGATTTTATTAAAAAATATCGGCAAGAGCGATCCTGTATCCGTGTGTTGTTTCAAAGTTGCGAATATGGAAATTATGATCAGTTTGTACGGCCTAATGGATATATTTATCGATCGGAGTCCCTACACTCGGAAATGAAAAATCTTGCGTTAAAAAATACTAATGATGTCGAACGATTATTCAGTAATTGCTTCACCGTTCCGTCAATTGCTGCTCACTTTGCTCAGGAGGAAAATTCATGGAAACTGACACGGCTTGATTTTCTTGAAGATATACAGCGCAGTTGTGTCGAATATGGACACGGCGGATTGTGGAATACTAAATACAATTGTGTTGATGTTATCTAAGTTGGTATGGCTGCATGTTACCCCGGAAGTTTTCTTGGAATGGGAGAATGTTCTAAGTATTTCAAAAGATTTGGGCATCCAACACACGAGATGACTCGAGTTGCGATAAATGGACCCTTGTCAGATTTCAACTTAACTGGATTAGCTTGTATTGAATCGTTCGAATTTGCATCGGAAAACCTTCATCCGATTGTGTATGTCTGCTTTGGTCGTCATTTTAACGAGCACGGTTGGGTTCCAATAGTTTTATTGCGATATATGCTTGATGCAAAAATATTAATACCATTAACCGTGAGTGAAGTAATAATATCGTATCTTCCACAGAAACAAGTTTGGCTGCCGAAACCCGCTGTCGTTGAGAGATCCGTTCTTGATGAAATATTTAAGCGTAATCCCGATGCTGCAGAATACGACACTAAACTTGCAAAAGATCTTGGAAGAAAAATAATTGGTAAATTTACACAAGGAGGATGATATGATCATAAACGACATTGTACAAGATTAAGTATCGACGATGCTGAGCTCGACTTTATAATTGCTGATACAGCAAAGAAAAATACGTTTGTAGGTCGAAGTAATGTTAACCTATCAGATGGAACCAAACTAGGCACAATTGTGAGCTACATTGACACATTTTAGATCTTCGATGTTAGCGTATGTTTCGATAAACTTATTATCGATGATAAGCAGATTTCCAGATACCACGGTCATAGTTGACATAGATTCATTTTATGTGGATAGAAAATATGCAGGATTGCTAAATGAATTACAGATCGGCATTGATGCATCATGGGGCGAATGGAGAATAAAAAGAGAATAAGACTTAGTTATTCTGAATCCGCTGATTATATATCTGAGGAGATATAAAAATAGTCAAATGTCAGCGTTGTCATCAGCGCCATCGGTATATGATCCTGTGGCCAGACATAAAAGCGTTTATCTCAAAGGATCTGGCGGTTCTGATACAACAACACGTGCGATTGAATTTATTTCGGAATATTTACATGGTTGTTGTGACGCCTACATATAGAATCGCCAGACAGAGGAAGGAAAGAGGCGTCATATCTCATACTTATCACTGTATTTTTCGGTGGAATGGAGATGCGTGGACACCTGAAGGAATGGGTGAGAAATATATTCCTAAGATCATTATCTGGGATGAGATATGCACGTAATCCGTTGACGTATTAAAAATGTTTCTTGATTGGTTATTGACTCGAAATACTGCTTTTATCATGTCTGGTGATCATGGTCAAGCACCACTGGTTAAAAATATGCGTAGATTATTATGAGGAAATACTTGATGATCATTGAGCTATTGATAAATCGCTGAAAGAGTTAAAAAAAAATAATAATCAGACTGCAGCCAGATAAGATTCATTGTGAGATAATGCGTAAAGTAATTCCAGAGACTGCAATGAGTGATTTTTGGAATTTGTGGGGGCCTGCTGATTTAATAGTTGCAAGTGGGAAGATAGTTCGTGATTCACTTAAGCAGCAATTATTTCTGTTACATAAAGAAAAGTTTTCAGATGTACCTGTGCCATTGTGTTATCGCCAGCAGATACACATAAGCAAAATACTGATATTGAAATTCCTGGATCGTCAGAGAAACAAAAGCTTGTTCTTAATGATATGTTATTGTTCCTGTTGATGTTGTTGAGAGCGCGTTAACGATGGATAAATCTCCATGGACTCTAGGATATGCTATAACTATTCATTCATCACAGGGATTGACACTTTCAGATACTAATATTTGGATTGTTGATGATCGTATCGAATGGTCAAATTAAGTTTATCTAGCGGTGTCGAGAGTCAGAAGAATATCACAGTTATGGAGGATTATTATAGGCTTTGCAATGAATAATAATCAAACTCAGGAAATTAACGACGAGATAGTAAGGAAAAAATTAGCTGGTTATCAGCGGTGTGACAAAATGAAAATAAATAAGCGCGACTTTGATCTTGATACAGAATTTATCATGACACTGAAACAACAACAAAATAATCACTGTATTAGCTGTAATACAGAAATGTTGTGGCAGTATTCTCCTAATAACCAACGACAGTTTACCGTGGATAGAATTAATAGTAGTCTCGGCCACACACGCAAAAATGTGATGCTGACATGTCTTGAGTGTAATCGACGTCGAGAAGTCAGTGCCTTACCGCTAACGAATCATCCTTCACAAAAGTAATGGCGGTGGTAATTATGTATCTTCAGGAATTATTTGTAATTGTTCACGTACAAATCCACGTTGAGGAGCAGTTGAATCCATTTTGTAGATTGCAGGCCTACCCGTGGATCTTACCACGCTGGAAATTTTATGTGTGGTTACACTCCAGACTGGGTCAGTCGCTCTTTCTTTTACCCCCTTCCTCAAATTCCCCCGGCTCATATAAATATCTGACAGTCACATTACCTAGTACTGGTTGTTTTGAAAAAGAGTCACGTCGTTGTACTGGTATGTGTTTCTTCAAGATTGCATTGATGGGGGTCATATAAATTTCACGGGTAATTTCATTATTTAACGCAGCTATCACACTTGGTAGTCTTGCAACCCATTCACGAGATCTCTTATCCGCCTGAACTTTGTTCAAGGATATTTCCTGCGCATATTGATATCCAAACGATCGCTCAGCAAGTCTTCGATTAAATCGCTCAACGATTGCCTGATCGCGATGAATTGCGGTGTGCACTCGTCTGACTTTGACGTTATCTTGTTTCATTTTAGATGTTACTGCACCAAGAAATTCTTTGCCAGGATCAACCTGTAGCAACAGTGGCCATCGCAAGGGTCCTCGTCGATAAATTCGTTCAAATGCAGATGCATCTTCACTTGCTGTCTTTGTTGATAGTGGTTCTGCTTCTTTATATCTAATTGAAACGTCAAAGACAGTTAACGCTTATTTGTATGTGCGTGATTGACGTCTACAAGTTTTAACAGTAACGTGTGGAAGAAAACAAAATATCTGCCTGATGAACGTCATTGGGAGTGCTGACATCAAAATGTGCGTACTGAATTTTTTGAGGTGGTGGTAGATAAATTTTCCATATTGCCTGTCATGCTAACCAATCTGCAGCAACAGAACGTGCGACACGTGCTGCATCAGCAAGTTTACTAATCGTTGCTCTACCCCTCCAATATCCTCCTGGGCTATAATAAATCGATTCCATTATTATAATAATAATTGTCCGACTAATTACCAGCCCCTAGCATTAGATTACCTTTCATCGCAGATCTTACAAAAGTATTAGCAAGCGATTCTCTGAGAGGTTTCTCTTTTTTAAAGAGATTTTAGAGTGTGAATCAACTTCACGTCTGCATTATGTCGCTGTTTTAAATCTGGATTTTTATACACGACATGAACGTGACACGCTTGATCAATTGCATCTACTGGATGCTCTCCAGGTCTTGGTTGATCTTTCTCGTCAAGTCGGATATCAAGTCGCATTCCAGGACCAAAATAGTTATATCCATGAAGATGCTTCTTGCCAGGATATTTAACTCATGGAGCTCATGGTAATTTTTCCAGTGAAGTAGCAATATCTCCGCTTGTTTCATGAGAGATAAATCTGTATTTTTTGGTACCACATTTCACACACTTGCCCGTAAGTGCACGCTTTTTATATTCCTCGTCGTTATCGTTTTAATCCACTGGTGGGGGTGGATGCTTGGTTATTTTCCCGAAGCAGACACAAAAACACCGATATCATATATGTTACTCAGCGATATAAGCAGATACCTAAAGTGATCAGAGGTAAATGTAATTTTTTAGTTGTATTTAGCGGAGTTGACGCCCACACTCTAAGAAATATTCACCAGACTTGATGTTCAGATAATATGGATATGATTAAGTTTTAAAACTTATTCTCAAAAGCGCAAGCGATTCCTTATGGATTTATCACGATAAATTGACATGACCCTCGGTTGAGGTATCGTGTAGGTCTCAATAAAATGTTTGGTTGAGAGACTAATTACTTTTTTGTACCACACACGGCTGCAGGAAAGAGGCTGACAACCCCGGTTAATATATTTAACACACACAAATATACACCCGGTTAGAGGTCTCGGCGACGTTTGTGTTTTTTTTTCTCACCCTCCGTAGAAAGCTTTATTTTCGCAAATAAACTTGGTCTGTTCACCCCTCCGTAGGAAGCTTTATTTTACCCCTCCGTAGGAAGCTTTATTTTTTAAAAATAAAACTTGGTCTGCTCGCCCCTCCGTAGGAAGCTGTATTTTTAAAATTAATTTTGGTCTGTTCACCCTCCCTGCTGCTAACAGTGTGTAGTAAAGTGACACTTTTTCTTTTTGTCTTTCTATGCCACCGGAAGAAAATATTTTAGTAACTCTTTAATTCTCTTCCAATTATGACTTCACCTTCATTGCAACCCGCAATAACGATACCTACAATAACACAACAGAGCAAGCGTCTATTTAAAGTATGAATTATATCAATAAAATAGACTACGCTTATACATGTATTAACGATACTGAATGTGTCTAAAACACAAACAGAATCTATAATCTTCGTAAATGAAAATATTTATAATTCATTAATGGAATTGTCGCTTCTTATTTAAGGTATTACCGTGACAAAGTTGGTATGCACAAGCCACACGTGGATTACGCTAACTCGTATTCAGTCTTTATATTCGCCTAACTTCGAATGTTTTCTTTCACAATTAGTAATTTGCCTTATTTGAACCTTATCACATTCAGAATCCATTGTATCAGAAAGATCAGGATTGATATTAGATTTAAACGAAATACACAAAGAGCAGTTTAATGAATGAGATGCTTATTTATAATATGACTGAAAAATGATCTAATCAGATACCAGACTCATGCGCATAAATTCCAACAGTGCATTAAACTGATACAAAGAATATGACATTGTTAACAAAATGAATGAATCATAACATAAAATTTAAACAGTAATCAACAAGAAATTAATAGAAATTAAACAAATGTAATTGACTTATGAATCTATCACTTTGAATGATCGATGTTGAGTAATTAAACACAAAAAGAAACAATGATCAATCTACCACTATGAATATATGATTATTCACAAAAGATGTATATAGTATGGAATTTGGTCAAATACGGGATCCGTTGGTACTGAAGCTTTGGACCTGTCATATGAAGTACCGTTTGAATTCTTGCAACCATACTTGGAACCAGCTTTTAATATTTTTTTTCTGTAAATACATGAGCATAAGCGGGTTTTTTCGTAGATACAAAATTATTTTTGTGTATATAATCTCGCTTCTCTTGCTCTGTAGGTGTCATAATTTAGCATCGTGTGTATTCAAGAGCACAAGAGCTGGTTCCTACATAAAGTACCTATACTCAAGTATTTTGAAGAGATGCATCTGCGCGAATATCTCTAAATTATAACTTTGACATTAGGGTCCAGTAAAGTAAGGTGATATGTTAGTGCTAAAGCCAGTATCTTTCAATTATGACCTTGACATTGGGGTCCAGTAAAGTAAGTACAAGTCCTTTTTTATATAGACGGAAAATTACAACAATATTATAAGATTAAAAAAGATATAAAACAATACAATTGCAGCAAAGACATGATACCATTAGAGAGTTTTTAAGTATGATAGATCTTAGTTTCTAAAAAACAAACAACTGACTGATGAATTATTTGATAACCAGTGGTAACATGAAAACCCTAATATTTGAGTCTCTCTCTCTCTCTCTCTCTCTCTCTCTCTCTCTCTCTCTCTCTCTCTCTCTCTCTCTCTCTCTCTCACACACACACACACACACACACACACACACACACACACACACACACATACATACATACACACACACACGTAAGTAC
>JAECUM010056822.1:0-15344 GCA_016617855.1 Megalonaias nervosa | reverse complement strand
GTCACCACACGGATAGTAAGTTATCGTCCATTTTGTGTGGTTGGTTACCACCCAACCACACACCCCTACATCCATACACAACACACATAATCCACTCCTGTGATTAACTCCTTACCCTACATTACGTCTAGATCCCTATCCTCAAGACCACATGATAAATATTGCATTTAAATGATACACTAAATCAGCAAAAGTTTGCTTTCAACAGGCACATCATTAAACCTGTCACAAGGAGTCAGATGGTTGCTTAACATAGGTTCAATTTGACAATAAATTTATTTACTCGACCTAAACATACCATCTGTTAGTTGCTTGCAATGTAGGTTGTAATAATTACATAATTTGACAATTTTCTCAAGACTGCATTTAGGAATCAAAAAGTGAGGGCAATCCCAAATTTTCAGAGCAGCCATATTATAGATGAATATACATATTGTGACCACACAAACGACAACGTTTCAGTACCTTACATAAAAATTCTCTCACGAGAACATAGTGTTACTCATTTTTTGCATATATCCTTTGATGAATATCGAATCAGAGTTGAAACAAGCCTCCCTTTTGAAATCATTGCCAAATTTCAGAACGTGGTCGATATTATTGGTTCTTTCTAGTCTTATCGAGGTTACGTATGACAGCACAAACCGCAAACATTTTTATATCCTGTTATCCGAGTGGCTACCACACAATATGGGTTAGAGAGGTGCAAATTACCGACCTTTGAGAATCTGTATCACTGTAGCTTTAACCTTAATTCCTCTTCTTCCAACATGGACCATTATTTTTTTAGATTTTCGCGGATGGGGTGGTGACAATTCAACTATTTTCCTTTTCTTGTTCAGAAAGGGAAATGTGTTATTTGGTAACATAATGCAAGCAAATGTTATCATCAGTTTTGTGACTTACAAGATTGTACATGCGTTAAAATCACGGTTGCTTCAGTTACGGATGGGGGTGGGAGGGAGAGGTGTATCATCAAGTTGACAGCTTATCTACTTCATATATAAGTTTAAAAATTCAAATTTATGAATACACAGTTGCCAGATACTCAATGTAACTGATCATTAATGACATCGAAGCCAAGACGAATTCTGATTACACGATGAGGTAATGATGAACAGAAATAAACAAGATCGAGCAAACTCAAAGACAGAATTTTGGAATAACATATTAGGAAAGAGGCTGAAACAAAACAAATAAAAAATATCACAAAGGATCAAAACAGATTCTGTTAGATCATCATAGAGAAGCAAAACAGTTCGCATTAGATCCTTGCAACAAAGACATCTCAAGAAAAGAAAAAGCACATAAGAAAGAACAGAACACTTCATGTAAACGGCGAAGCCTGTTTAAAGCATAACGTCGTTAGCAACGTCGTAAACAACAACAATTAGGACAAAATTATATCATTATTATAAAGAAAGTGTCATTTGGTAACATAATCAACTAATGTATACCTTCCGGTTGCAATGGATAAGAACTCTACATGTTGTTTAGCTGGATTGAACTACAAGCGAAGTAAAACAGTAAATTAATGTATATTGTTAAGTTATAAATGTTCTTGATTTTCAAAAAGTACAATTCCGTTGGTGTTCAAATGGTGGGTCATTTGTTTCCACATAAGTATCATTGTTTGTTGATTCTTTAAATTAGCGATTTGTAGTGACAAACGAAATCCATCCAAATTGGTAACACTCGAAAAATAGAGTTCTCACGGTAATATCGGCAAGCTCATAAAATGGAATCGTTACAATCTCAACTGGTATTCACTGTTGGATCGAAATGTATTTCCTTCACTACTAGGGCATGCAAGGAAAAGAAACGAAAAATCATTTCTATTTTAGCCATCATGAACAAACTAGAGGTTAAAGTATCTTTGTCACACTATCGACTGAAACTCATGCCAATTGTTCGACCAAAGGTAACGGAAAGACAAATTTTATATTTGACTGGATCGAATACTTAATTATAAACAACAATAACACGGACTCCACAAGGGAAGTTCATACATGGTCCGATTAGGTTAATAATAAGAAGGCATGCAATAGCATAAAAAAGCATGCGATTCTTTGATGCTACTAAATCCGGTTTAAAGTTTCCTAAAAACGAGGTGATCCAAATACAAATTAGTCAGATACAGGTATTGGCTTAATAGATTACCGTACAATCTGAGAGCATATAAATTTGAAAGCGGATTTGATATATCTGTGAATGTGTATAAGACAATAGAAGATAGGCACATGAGATCGGTGGGATAAGTAGTATAGGGAAAGAAGAGGTTGAGCTTACCGCATGCATTTCCATGGTCTCTCCACGCTCTTTCCAATATAATCTGAGTGAACAGACGATTATCTCTATATCCAGGCACAATCTTTATGTTTCCTGACTCCCATTACATGACAGCATGTCCAACGGGTCGAGGCAAGACAAATATGCTTTTAAGCATGCTGTTCTATAACGGGCTCAGCTATGACTATGTAATTATTTAAATGCTTAATCCAAGGCAAGATAAATACACATCACTTAGCAACTTTGAAGAATCTGTGAACAGCCCCTATAGTGCTAACAAAAGCAAGACGACTACATTTAAGATGGTGTAGCCAGAAGAAACAACAGTGTATGAACATGACAATGATTGCGATTCCGTCCTTGGAGGATTAGGTCCCACGTCAGGAATCTGCTATTGTACTTGCGAGTGGGTATGCGTGTCACCAAGGCTCATCAAATGTTTGGATTTCGCCAGCAAACTTGGCTCCGCATGTTTAGATGAATACAGACCTGTACACAAAGGCCACCAATGAATTTGAAAAGGATCTTTTCAAGCTCATGACCAATGCCGTGTTTGGGGAAACCATGGAGAATCTGAGCAAACGAATCTGAGTCTATCGTGTCCGTGATAATAGTGAGCAAGACAGGCTTCGAAGGCTCATTGCGGACCCATTCACAGTAAAAACTCAAAAAACAAACTGACAAAACCAATCTAGATTGGGACGACGGTGCTGGACTTGTCGAGGCAGCACATGTACGAGTTCTACTATAACAAGAAAAAACCGCTTTATAGCCAAGTTTGGTGAATGAGTTTGATGCCAGCGAGTACACGAGAGAACATCCGTTGTTTAGTGATGTTAATAAAAATGTGGTTGACAAGTTCAAAGACGAATGCTCGGGCAAACCAATCGAAGATTATGTGGGATTGAGACCGCAAAACTCTGGCAAAAACATCAAAAAAAGCCAATACATAGTGTTTGGCCAGCATCACAGCCACAGATCCGAGAAACCCTTTGCCAAGATCAACTTGTAACAATCGTGGCCATGTGAGTGGCGGTTGATAGGTGCTTCGTCAGGCTTTGGCTGGTTATTGTGAGAATCGAGTAGTATATCCAGGCGCGTACCAGACCACAATAATTATAGCCAGAAAGATGTTTCTTACCCGGATGTTTATTCCACGGTTTCCTTGGTAATTGTGTTAATGCAGTCACGATATCACCGCCCCCATTGACTTGTTTAAGCTGGACCCCGATTGTGAGACGCGTTTGCATACACCGATGGAAATGGAAGTTCCGATGAACGTAAACGTTTTTGCTCCACATCAAACACAAGTTCCAGTAATCGCAGCTCGCCTCTTACGTGTTCGAACTCGAGTTAGATTTCTGGTACGCGCTTTGTGTCACGATATAGCACACACTAGGAAGACATGATCGTATTATACGATAAGCAATTACTCAATGGCAACGGAAAAGAGAGGTGGAAGATGCTCTTGGCAAGAGCATAAACGTTTTTTCAGTCATTGATTTTGTCACATCTTAACTATTAAAATTTACGATAGGCCTGTCTATGTGCCTGTGTACGAGGGGAGGAAGCAACAACTGCAAACAAATACATATTATTAAAAATAACATTTTAATCTAGATCAAATCATATACAATTCACATTATTATCACTCCATTCAATAAACGAGTACTAACTGCACCACTAAATTTATGCTAAATTGAAAAGGAAACATGTCAAGAGTCCTATATTAATAAAAGTTTATCTCAAAGTTTACTTTTAACACAGACAGGGAATATAAGATGTCTACACCGGACGGTCTCATAATAATTGTTTACATAGGGCAGATGTATGTTCTCACACAGAACAATTAAAATCCACACAGGTTGAAATTATGCAACCCAACACAAATGGTTATATATGTGCACCTACACAGAGAACAATCACATATCCACACAGGACTGAAATATGTCTGCCCACACAGGATGGACATCAGGATCCACACAGGAAGCAAATATATGTCAACAAAGGACTTGATTATGTCTGCCGACACAGGATATACATATGCATCCACATAGGTAACCAATACATGTCCACACAGGACTGACTGATATATATTATTTGCTTATCTAGTTCAAAATGGAGAAGTACAACAGCTAGACTGTCCAGATTTACACAAGCAACATCCAGGTTGGATGATAACCAAGCTTGCAAGCCACCTACGAATTTGCCAGAGGCGACTGCCAGAGGCTACTGAGGATGTCAAAGAAGAACTTGCAGAGGCCCAGGGTATATTCTACAAATACACCGATGAAATTCAGGAAAACGTTAGACAGCCAAATGTTAGGATACCAAATGCTCCACCAGAATACAAGTCAGTGTTGCTAACGCTGCCTCAATTTTTTAACGAAGGAGCTCGCCATTCAATTTTTGAAAATCATATGAGCATCGCTCTTAACTGGCCTCACAACTGGAAAAAGTACATGATAAAAATGTCATCAAAGACACATGATAAATATATGCATGTTGAATGGTCTAAAATGATATTCAGGACGTTTATGAGAAAGAAACTATCTACTTAAACAAACGCATACTGCTTTTATAGAAGGAAGAACTGCAGGTGAAGCATTATGGAAATATATTTCACAATTGCGACCAGTGGAACCACAACCAGTGATGCAGCCACAACCAATAATGCAACCACAACTAGAGGTGCCTCCTCTATCATCAAAACCCAAAAATGGAACCAAACCTGCATCAAAGCAGCAACTTAAACGTGGAAGTATACGACAAGAAGAAGAAGAATCACAACGTCAGTTTCAGGAATTTATGAACTTGCAAGCACAACAACGTAAACCCAAATTTAGCTCAGAGAAAAAGATTTATAGTGGCTTAAAAAACAATTGAAAAGGAGGCAAAAACTGAAAAAAGAATGTAAATGATCAGAAGAAACATATAAAAAAAAGAACACAAGAAGAAGAAGAAATTCAAGGGGCACGCAAAAACGAAGCAGAAGCAGAAAAATTAAGACATGGTGAAATCAATACTATCCCATGCGTCCATCAGTTTTCTCAAGGAAAGAATACGACAAATTTACAGTCGAACGAATAAAAGAGTATAATGAATATCAGGTAAAACAAGAAAAGAAAGGAGACGGATTGGTGTGGACTGTATGACCATAACGATCTTGCGGAGCGATTGGAAATACTCGTGGGATTAATTCGTGCGGCAACAACGCACCCGTAGTTATAATTGAAGCCACATCGGTTTTTCAGCAGTTGCTCACCAATCATCTCATGGACAGAGACACATATCGTGCTTTGATGCATGAACTTGTTGAAGATTTTCATGATATATTAAAGACCAATGATGAGTTCTGAAACGATTGAGACGACAGCGGTGAAACACTGCGAGTTTCACGGGAAATCTATGCATCAATGCATCAGATAGCTGTAAATACAGCCCAGAGCATGACCTCGAAGATTGCCATCTCATCCTCGAAACCAGAATTCAGTGTGACTGTTTTTGCTGGAAAGTCACGCACACTTGAGATCGTGCTAGTATCTTTGAGACTGAATTACAGCTGGCCTAATATTCGATTCCAACCATTTGGCGGTCTGACCGCAAATAACATATTTGTGCTTTCAACAGACACTGTCTAGAACTGGCATACTACTGAACTTCCCTAAGGCGAGTGCGACATAGAATCAATCAATAAGAAATTTGACGAATAATTTCGGTGGTGACTGGCAAAGACATTAAACTTTCTATAAGTGCCAATGAGCCCACACTCAGTTATGTCATCGTAATCGAAACTCGTAATTATGTGGTTGATATTGCACGGTGGTTCATAAGGTCAGTGTTAGGTCGGCATGGCCACATTCCAGATGATACACGATTCTTGTGTGTGGGATATTATGTCGGGCCTGACATTGTGAGAATTACTTCAACAACTGAAGTCAATTCAACTTGTGATGCCGTGTGGCTGACCCCAAAATAGATCGCTCATCTTAATGCGGCAAAACAAAACGAAAACACTTCAGTAATATTTAAGTTATCCAAGTTAGATGTTGCACAAATGACAAAGAATATTTCCATTCCTTGCGGCGAATCCAGCGTTGTTGGCAGCAGCGGTTTCAGCGGTTGCAAACGCCGATGTTTTAGGAGCTGTCGGAATTGCATCCGAAGTAACTTTGAAAAAAAGCGATTGGAGCCCGTATGAAAAAGGAATAGACTTTCCATTACCAGGCACAATTTGTCGAATACCATCGAGCAGAAGACTCCACTACCCGGACGCATAAGGTCGCGTCTTCCACCCGTCCATTGACCAATCTTGATTTACTTGCGATGGCCAAATCAAACATTTTCGTGGTGTCTTTATACGAGATGAACCTGCATCGCGAAACCGGCTTCGTCAATCTGGATTCATCAACAGGCCCTGGAACTCAATGGGTTGCATACGTGGTAACAACTCAACATACTTTGTATTTTGACTTGTTAATTATTTATCCAAACGTTGACAACAACCTTTGTTTCATTCGACTACGCCAGTACAAACACGGTTGGATGGTCCCATATGTAGTCATCTTGTTATTGAAGCGCTGCATGCACTAGAGCGCTCACCAACCCAGCAAACACTTATTGATTTCACATTAAATTACCTATAATATTATACATGTCTATTAACATTTACGGTCGTCACTCTGCTCGACGACACGGTGCTAATATGGATCTTAGGCGATTTGCTACCAAGGTGGATTTGTCTGAGTTTACCAGCAAAGTTGGTGTTTGTGTCGATACGGTGAGCTTGTGCTTTTTGAAGATCCAACTGGCAAACTGAAAACGTCAAATATAGACATTCAAAATATTTTCAAGCTCAAATGCGATTTTGTAGTAAAAACCTGGTTGACCTCATTGACAATGGTGGAATCAGATACTCTGGCCTGTCGATTGAGTTTAGTAGAAAGTATGTTTATGATGCTAATGCAGCAACAAAATGACGCGAGAATCAACAAATCGCTGAGGTACCTTCACCGACACCACCACCGCGTGTAATAACTTCATGGAACATAATTACTAGAATATAAGTTGAAGAAGGAGAAAATCCAAGTTATCCATCTAATGACGAGATAAAATAAAAAAATAGCCGACTTATTTTCCTGAAGAAAATAGTTTTGATTGATCAAAATGTCACATCTTAAAGGGGCGTCCGTCCTTAGCATACCTGTTTATCATAACCACAGCTAAAGGTTCGTTGGGTCGAATGGATATGTTGATAAATGATAAGCAATATCTTGGTTTTTATTCACTTCATGAGAAACCGAGTAGTATTTTTATGGAATCTTATACAGCTGCATTATCTAAACTTTTAGTTGCAGCAGATGAAATTCAGTTCCAAGTAATCGACATTTATCCGGATGGGTTCTTAACCGTCTTTGGTCTTTGTTTTTAACATTAGATTTCTGTCATTGAATATACGTGATGGAATTTGACCGCGGTGATGAGGTTGTGGGAATCTACCAACGGGGTGTTGGATGACCTAACATAGTATGTAAACATCGATGGTGCTTTCGTTTCCGTTGTAAATGAATATCTGCATCAAAAGCGGTGTTAGCAGACCCTCTTACACACTGCAATATAATCCTGTTCATCGCCAAATAGAACTTTCATAGCTGGAATGGCCCATATGTAATACAAGCAATTCGAGGCCAGCCTGGAATTATCGCCCAGGCAAAGGCCCAAAAGTTGACTACAGCAGCAGATCTTAAATCTATCCGGGGTTGTTTTTACGATGTCGAGGTGGCATTCACCGATGTATCCATGCCGGTTACGTTCAGCAATGAATATATTAGACCAACATTAACTCAGCTGAGACATAAACGATCTCGACTGTTAGTCAACAAGGATGCACTTGTTTGGGTAACTTTTATTGCGCAAAGACCATCGCTTGATGTAAAAGGTACTAACGTAATCGATGTGTTTTTGTTTGAGAGATGTGCAAAACCACCGTAATGCACGATCGCCGGAGATTGAACTATTCCCGAGGCAGAGATTTTTTATAACTGCATCACAATTGTGCCATTTAGAAAGGATAACTGGTTAGACATGCGTGTGCATATTGCGCTTGCGCGTGATGATGAGACCGGACAATGTCTGTCTGTCGTGCAATTAAAATACGCGATTGTATTATTAATAGAACTATGACTGACCCTCAGTCTTACCGACAGCAGCTGCAAGATAAAATTACCAAGACAACCGCGCTGATAGTGAATTAGAAACGAGCGTGTTTGGTCATAGATGCTATTTGCGGGCTCGCTGCAGCAGCAACTGTTGGTCTTTGTGTGACTAGAATCACGACATCAACCATTGCAGGTGCACCAATAGGTATTGTTGCTATATCGATAGTAACCGGTGTCTCTGGTGGTGAGAGCAAATAAATTTTGATGCAACTACATTCACAAGTATGCGTCTATTCCGAATTGCTTGCAGCTGCACAGAGCAGTCTCAAATACGATCAGTAAATTGTACTCAGTAGCAATCGAGGATTAAATAATTAGTGCGGCAAAGTTTGAGATTGTGCTGGCAAAAATGGAAAATCATAGTCTGTTACGAGCATAAATAAGAAACAGCGTGGATTTACAAACCAAATTTGCATCCAGACACGGCGCATTTTAAGTGATTTAAAATGTTTTATCTTTGTTTTGTAAATACAAGAAGTTTTCAAATTTGTTGGCTTTAAATCAAGATACACTAGTTTTGTGAGTTTTTAAAAATCATTGCAAAACATGAGAATACAGTAACCACCTCATATAACATTGGATTTTGATTCATGTGAACTGAGTTGATAAATAGTAGATATAGGCTAAATAAAACTTGCTATGCTATTTTATGAGTGTTTTCAATCACTTCCTCATCGTGTTTAACCAACACATATAAAAATCGCAGTAAACGACCAAAAAATCTTTTTCAATATTATTAGCTTTATAGTTTGCGACGTAACCATTTTCAAGCATGATGTAAATCGCATTTCCTGCACTATAACGTGATATTGTATGCTTTGTATTTAAATTTTACCGTCATACTTGTTTATCTTTGTTGACACCAATTTTGAAACGCATTTCATTTGCTCATCAGGTTACATCAATTGCTCTGGACCAAAAGCATTAGGATTCAATGTGATTTTCGTTCTAAGTGTTTATTATCATGGTAGTATAAGTAACGGAGAGTACGGGCTCACCTTATGTTTAGCTATATTCTCTATTTTTCCAGTGTAATCTGAGTGAGCAGAAGATTAACCCTTTCCTTAGGAGATGATGACAACGCCATCATCACACAGCTTAAAAAAGCGAACCTTGTCTGCAAATTTATTTTTTCGGAAGAAACTTGGAGGAATGAATAAACAAAAGCACAAGGTGAGACCAGTCCTCTCCTTTTAGTATAATACCTATTAGAGTTGCCTATATTCTGTTTACACATAAATGATGGCAGATGGTGGAAGATTGTGTTGATTACATAATGATGTTGCAAAATATGAAGGCAGATGATAATGTTTGTAAAAAGAAATATGTTTTTGCCCGCGGCTGATAACGCTGCTTATGTATTAATTGTACACAAAACGCAAGTGACTTTTCAGTTAGACAGATATATTATGCTGGGAGAGGGCATGTGCCTACGAGCTATAAAAATCTAATGAGAACGGGATGTCAGGAGCATACGGAGTCATAAGATTCTAAGAAAAAATCCAAATAATAACGGCTACATTCTGACTGCAGTCACCAGAATAGACAGAGCCCAGAAAGAATTGAGCGTGCAAAGATTTTGTTTTTAAGTATTTGCATGGTATCATACCAAGAGACAGTATTGTCTATCATATCTATGAAAATAGGTCTGATCATCGCATCGACAACTTAGAAGCTGTATCCAGACAGATGAGAAATTTGCTTGGCGAAGTTCGAAAGCATAAAGAGACCGCAAGTCCAGTACGCGCAACAAGTGTTGATTCTGGCGAACAGGACAATTCTAGCTAATTGTTCCGAGCAGAGAATTATGTGAGCACTAGCCGACACCCTATCTCCTTTTGTTCCAGCGGGATTCGGAACAAATTTTATTCGCCAATTTATGGCTACTGGCTGTAGTGTAAGCCTTAATCTAATTAGCTTTAAAATATCACTTGACAGTAAAAGTAATCAGATATTCCACACTGGATTGGAAATGATGCACACCAACAGCTGGTTTATGTTATATGTTCACTAGGGTTTAATTTCCGTGGGAAAAATACTTTCAGGGCAGTCTTTACTCCCCTTCCTAGCTGTACTGATGTCTTGTATTTAATAAATAGTATAGAACGCCTTCTGCAGTTATTCTTCAATAACAAATAACATTACATGGTGGCAGCAGTAAAAATACAAGATTGAAATTATAAGAGTTGAAAATGGCTTCATTTCAATTTACAAATCTGGACAAATTAGACTTTTCGAGACCTGAAACTTGGGAAAGGTGGTTTCAGCGCTTTGAACGCTTTCATCGAGCGTCTGGACTTAGTAAAAAAAGAGGAAGAAATTCAAGTAAATACCTTGATTTACTCCATGGGAAGTGAGGTTGATGACATTTTGTCTTCGTTAAACCTGACAGAGGAAGAAAAGAAGAGGAAGCCCGTAACAGATAGATTCGCGAGATATTTCATTCCAAAGAGGAATGTAATTTTTGAAAGGGCAAAATTTAATCAAAGAAAACAGGAAGAAGGAGAAACTGGACAGTTTTGTTACCGCTATCTGTGTGTTAGCAGATAATTGTACTTTCGAGCCACTACATGATGAAATGATCAGAGATCGACTTGTAGTTGGACTGCGAGATTCAAAACTGTCGGAAAAATTGCAGTTAGATGCAGATCTAACTCTAGGGTCTGCCGTTAATCAAGCTCGACAAAATGAGGCTATGAAAAAGCAACAATCAACTATACGAGCAACTGGAGAACGAATGACTTAAATGGATGCAGTAAAATCATCTTCACTGAAATATGAGAAGCAGAAACATAAAATACACAAAGTTCAACAGAATAATGTCAGCAGAAAAGGATGCATGAGATGTGGAAACAAAGTTAACCATTCTCGGGACAAATGTCAGCAAAAGAAGCAGAATGCCACAAGTGTAAGAAAATTGGACACTATGCAAAATTCTGTCTGTCAAAATCAGCAGTTCGCACAATAGAATCGAGAGAGGAACCTGGATTTCTAGGGATTATTTGCACAAAGAAGGGTCAGCCGTGGATAACGCGTGTGAGATTGAACAACGCTACATTTTTATTCAAGATTGATACTGGAGCCGATGTGACTTTAATTCCTGAGAGGGATATACGAAAAATCGGAGACCAAAAACTATCAAAGTCTGATGGAAAACTGCATGGACCTGGAAACTCTGAACTTAAAGTGCTGGAAAAATTTACATGTGGACTGGAATCAAACAATGCGTTTAGTGTATAAGACATTTTTGTTGTAAAGGGACTGAAGTGGGCACTCTTGGGGGCGATTCAGGCTCTCAAGATTATTGAACATGTAAATATATCCTCACAAAATGCAAGCACAATTCACGATAAATCCATAACTTTAGGTAGAGATTATCGCGAGAAATTCCCAAATGTTTTTAAAGGTTTAGGGAAAAGAAAATGGTTATATAAGATAACTCTGGAGAAAAATGCCAAACCTTATGCCTTATCTATCCCATGAAAGGTTCCTATCCCTTTATTGAATAAAGTTCAAGAGGAGTTGGATAGAATGGAAAACAATGGGAGCTATTTCAAAAGTAGATGAGCCCACTGAGTGGTGAGTGGCAATGGTTGTCGTTCCGAAACCAAACGGTACGGTTTTATTTTAATCGCCTTCCATTCGGAATCAGTTCCGCGCCTGAAGCTTTTCAGAAAAAGATGTCAGAAACTCTGGAGTGACATGGTGGAACACTCTGTCACATGGACGATGTTCTTGTTTTTGTGGAAACACAGAAACAGCATGACGAAAGACTATAAATGGTCATTAAATCAATTCAAAAGACCGGTGTCACTTTGAACGCTGAAAAGTATGAATTTTCGAGACCATCCATTAGATTTCTTGGGCATGTTGTTGACCAAAATGGTTGCCGACCTGATCCGGAAAACGTCAAAGCTATAACTGAAATGGAAACACCGAAATGCGTAACAGACATAAGACGATTTCTCGGTATGGCAAATCAGCTTGGCAAATTTAGTCCAAATTTGGCAGAAAAATCAAAACCATTACGTGAGCTTTTGAAAAGTAAAATCTCGTGAACCTGGTATCCAGATCAAGAACAAGCTTTAAGAGATATCAAGCAAGAAATGATATTCACCAATTTTAGCACATTATGATCCAAACAGAGAAATAGTTGTATCTGCAGATGCATCTTCATTTGGACTAGGTGCTGTGCTACGGCAGAAGCACGGTAGCACTCTGAGGCCCGTGGCGTTCGCATCGCGAGGTATGTCAGAAACTGAGCAACGCTATGCTCAGATAGAAAAGAGGACCTTGCAATTACTTGGGCATGTGAACGCTTCAGTAGTTATTTAATTGGGTCACAATTCAAACTTCAAACTGACCATGAGCCATTAGTACCACTAATGAGCACAAAATCTTGGGAGATTTACTCCCTAAAATTCAACACTTTAGAATGCGTTTGGTGAGATTCAACTTTTGTATAGTTCACGTTGCTGGCAAAAATCTATTAACTGCTGATGCTCTATCCAGAGCACCTTTAAGTTATCACTCTGAGAGTGACAGAGAATTTCAGGCTGAAACTAACGCCTATGTTGATTTCGTAGTTAGTAATTTGTCCGCATCAGATATGTAAGGGTGCAAATTTCTGTCGATCTATGAAGAGTACATTATTTTGGGCAGGTGAACGATTAATTCGATTTATGGGGACCGGCGAGTGTTTAAATCACCATAATGCACGGATTTTGTACTGGCTGTGTCTGGAGAGAAACGATTCTTAATTAAACATTCGTTTATTTAACCGTCAGACAGACTGGAAGGATAGGGTTAACTTCGGTCTTGTATTGGAATTGTCAGATTTGAGATTTTCCGGAATTAGTTATTTGGGAATCTCGAGGTCACGCAGACTACAAATTTGGTGCCTAGTTATTAAAGGCGGGAAAGATATTTAATCAGGATTGTTTATGCTAAATAAGGGGCGTGATTCCCACACGAAATCCTTGGTTTTAATATGTCCCATCACAAAAGTTTAGTCAGTGTACACTTTTCTGCAAGAGAAAACAAAGGTAGAAGACTCCGAGTTCGAATTTAGAAGAAATTCACCCGCAAAATAATTATCCAAGGGATCGGATGTCTGGAAAGTCGCCGGACACAATTTTGACGGTAGAAGCGAGCGAAGCTTGAAAGCACAAGGTGAAATACTCTACGGCCCGGTTCCACGTATCGACCTATCAAAGTATCTATGTATTACGTAATTACATATCCACCTACCCACTCAAAGTTCAAGGGGCGAAAGAGGCCAGACAATAGAGAGTTTGGAGAAGGGAAAAGTGGAAAAGACCAAGACAAACAGTCCCAGAAAAGTTGGAGAACAGTCACAGTGGATTTGGAATGAACCAGAAATAAGCGGGTTATGAAGTTATACCAGGGCAATGACTTCGATTGTTCATTCGATCTATGATGAATTAATTCTATCATTTAAAACAGATCGGCTATTTATATAAGTATATTTGTGTTTTGAAATTCGGTGAATGATTTTTTTTAAAAAGAAGTGCATCTTCCTATTGCAACATTATCACGGTTGTTTCTGTAATTGATTAAATTGTGTTGGGTTTTTTTTTTTTCATGTACGGGGGACTCGTGTCATTCTGTTTTATATATCTGCTCAGATCTCTATCTATCCCACCTATAAGTTTCACACTTTATATTGCTATTTACTCGATCCGGGCAATAACACCGAAGGCGATCACTCTCTAGATAACGATAACCAAATTCCACTACAACCCACCCCCAATAAAGCGGGGGAATACGTAACAAAATACTCGACTTGAACAAATAAAGTCAGAATATCGAAATGAATCGATTTGCAAACAATTTGTAGAATTCTGTGAAAAGCGGTGGTCAGAGAAATCCGCTATTGACGGAAAACTTCAATCGTACTGGGCAGATAGAGGTGAATTTACAAGTCATAATGGTCTTTTAATGAAAAGTACATGCCTGGCCGTACCAGAATCACTTCAAAAAGAAATCCTAGAGAGAATTCACGATGGTCACCAAGGCATAGTTAAATGCCGAGAACGAGCTAAAACGTCAGTTTGGTGAAAAGGACTAAGTACTCAGCTAGAACACTTGGTAAAGTCTTGCCAAAATTGCATCGAAAACTCAAGAGATCAAGCTGAACCAATGATACCAAATGAATTTCCAAGTCGACCTCGGCAAAGAGTCGCTTCAGACTTGTTTGAACTCAAACATATTTCTTGGTGATTGATTATTTTTCACGATACATCGAAATAGCAAAATTGCAAGGCACAGGTTCAAAAGCAAATGTCAATCGTCTCAAATCAATCTTTGCGCGACACGGTATACCAGAACGATTAGTTTCAGATAATGGTCCGCAGTACGTATCCGCAATACTTAAAGAATTTGCGACAAATTACGGATTCAGGCATATTACAAGTAGTCCAATATATCCACAGAGCAATGGTCTCGCTGAAAGAGCTGTTCAAACAATTAAAAGAATGCTTAAAAAAGGAAACGATCCTTACATAGCTCTTTTGATATATCGTGCAACACCATTACGGAATGGATACAGCCCTGCCGAATTAATGATGGGAAGAAAATTGCTTTGCCAATGGCACCAAAAGACTTACAGCCACAATGGCCAGATTTATTCAAACTGAAGAAATCGGAGAACTATCCAAAGCAAACTCAAAAGAGAAATTATAATCGTCGACATCGCGCCCGAAATATTAAAACACTTCAGGTAGAGAATAAAGTACGGATTAAAGATCATTTTTCTTCAGACATTGCTAAATCTGAAGCATCTACACCTCGTTCATACATGGTAGTAACTGACGA
>JAECUM010056821.1:0-10569 GCA_016617855.1 Megalonaias nervosa | reverse complement strand
AGAATTACACAATAAAGAGAATAAAAGTGTTAATTTTTCGATTCCAAACATTTAAAAGGATCGCCTCCAATGTTAAAGAAAGATGCTGATTTACGTATTATTTTCAATGATGATAATGTTGAAATAGGAAGCATCAGCCAGTCTTGATAACAAAATTATTAAACGAATCCTGATAAGAAAGCAAGTAAAACAATACAATGCCAATTACTCTGATGATAAAACTAAATAAATTTGTATTCGGCTGTATTTATGCATCTCTATATATACATCATCATCATCATCATCATCATCGTAAACAGGATTGTCACAGCCTGGTTCAAAGCCTTCACCAACTTCTGGCAGAACATGTGCGGAGCAGCTAACACTGGGAACATTTTTAATAAATATATACTGGTTGCTTTGTTGCTGATGCAGTGTGCCTTTCATTTCATTTGTTACAACGCAATTACATAAGCTTAATTAAGATTTCAAGGAAGCAAACTTTCGAAATTTTCAAACGATGATCTTTAAATATGATTCACTCTCATTGAAGAATTAATACATATATTTATTGTTGGTAGCTTTAATTCTGTACACATCCAAACCGAAATTAATATGTAAGTAGTTTTGGTATGAATCTCTTTATATTCTGCCTATTCATACATTTTAATTGCTTGCTAGCTTTAAAACAAATTAAAAGAGATTGTAATTACTTTTTCACCTTTTAAGTTTTGGCGCCTCACTTATTTAAGCTTCAGTTTTGATGCATATAACTGGAATATTTCAGTTAATATTAACTATTATTTTTAGAGATGTAAAAGTATATATTTATCCATTGTAACCTATAACATTTTAACTTTGATCTTTGACATGAATTTGACAAAAGTCCAAGTGTAGTAGCCATGTGCCTGGCATTGCTGATTATAGCATTTTTTCACATAAATTCAAGGAAAACCTTTCCACTGTGTTTCTTTTAGTTTTTCAGCACTAATGACACAGACCGCTCTGGTGGCCAAAGTGGTTAGAGCGTCTGCCTCGGATACGGGAGGTCGCGGGTTCGAACCCCGGCCGAGTCATACCAAAAACTTATAAAAATGGTACTAGCAGTTGCCTCGCTTGGTGCTCAGCATTAAGACGTTAGTGCAAGGACTGGTTGGCCTGTTCTCAGGCTAATGTGACTGGGTGGAAGATGATGCTACATGTCTGTGGCATGATGCCCCAATGCTAGACATCTCTGTAAACTGAAACACTGCAGACAATGCCGCTATATGAGTGAAAAATTGTTCAAACTACGTTGAAAATCCAAATCACACACACACACACACACACACACACACACACACACACACACACACACACACACACACACACACACGACACATCCAGTCCACCCAATGAAGGTTAGGCCTTAAACTCTAATCTGGAGATTGGTGGCTTTGCATCCGCTATATTAGTGGTCAGCCACTCTCGTCAGTGGAAACAATGTTATCTAATGGCTCCTTTGCAATATCTACGATTATACATAAACCATTAATTGTGATACGGATTATGTTGATGATATAGGTAAATTTTCATACGTTGCAATTGATGCTTTAAATATTCTAATCAATGAATTCAAACTAACTCGCAATAGCACGTTCAACACACTACATGTTTATCTCACTATTTTACACTTTGTTCACTTTAATTTGAAAATATAGGCTTACAGCTAAGATAAACTTGAGGGTAAATTATTTTGGGTTCGTTCCAAACCTTTGGACGCTTTGCTGGTATTGCACTCAGGTGTCAGCAACTACACTTTATTCAAAGGGGTTTGTTGATTTTTCAATACCATAATTTACAACATTTTATCATCTCCATTTATTGTAGAAGCAAGATTTCAATTTGCATGAAATAATGTGAGGCTAGAGTAGATAAAGTATAGAACTGGGTGGTTTTGTAGTGTATCATTCAATTAACATATACTGATGACAAATGGGGTGAATGCCCTACTATTATTGTGAGTTTTAGTGTTACTTCAACAATTAACTAATGTTCTAAAATGGTCTAAAGTTATCAAATCTCGTCATTCTTACATATTTTGCTATGCCTTATTGGCTGAATTATGTTTCTTTTAGAAGCTAAACAAATGCGAATGATTATAATTTGTTGTAGGACAAATCACAGATTAAACCGGTTTTATCAGAGGTTAAACATATTTTACAAAAAGAGTTTGTTTGCTTTAACCTTAAAGCATATATTTATACATCTTGCACTCAGTTTTATCTTTATGAAAGCATATTATAAGTTGAAGAAAGTAGACATATTGCCAAAGAAGTCATTCAATTTAATAACAAATTTGCTTAAAATGAGACTTCATCAAAATCACGTGGATATGAGAAAGTTGACCATGGTTCAGCTGAGCTATAGAGCCAATAAATAGTATTTATCTTTGAAGTCCAGATCAACTCATAAGTTTGTGCAGATGTCATTCACTGTCTCCTTGGTCCATGAATTTGTTCATAGAAGCAGCTATGCCAAATTTCATCACATTTAGTTCAACGGAGTCTATCAATTGACAGACTAAACTCTATGAATAAAGGGTTGTATCAGATAACAGATAACATAATTAATATGCACAGAAGTCATACATCGTATATTGTAACTAGGATCCAAGTGATGTAAGCTATGTAAGCCTTCATAGCTAAATAAATCATTACATTCATTTCTCTGGCATAACTCAATGATTCTTTGGAGTTAGATATCATACACCTCATTCACATAAAAGGCTGCATCCTTATATTATGATTAGACCTGTGAACGGGTATCTTGGTACTCGGATAGGCGTCCGTTGATAATAACCCGGGCAATAAAATGAGTCACCCGGTACACGTTTACTGTATACAAGTTTTCTACCAGTGCACGTGGCCCCATAAGCCCTTGGCTTGTAAAAGCAGCACTCACTTTGTTTTCAAATTGACAATCCTTTTGATGGAGCCATGAATATAATATATGTATTTGTTCAGTGACGAGTAGAGTTCTGCCTCTTCCAGTAAATGTTTGAACTTAATCTCTTACCTTGTTTTCCCAAATGACAACCCTTTGCCCATTGATTGAGCCGCGAGTCATACTGCTTATTGGCAAGTAACAGAGGGTGCAAATTGGATCTTGCCGCACAATTGGCATGTTCAGTTGCCACCTTTAATAGATTTCACAAACTGTATGATCAAAGCCCAAGCTTAGTCTCTACGTAAGTACCTGAATATGACAATGAGGCCAAGGAAAGGGAGTCAGACGATATTTACGGTGACCTGTCCACGATAATTTACTAGATAACAGTTTCATCAACCATTTGTTCCTTTTATGTACTTGATATTTTTATACAAATAAATACATAATGAGCAGTTTTTTTATTTATATTTTGACTACTGAAAGAATACGCTTTTGCATGGTGATCATGCAGACTTCAACCTACAACAAAGCAGTTCAGGTTTGTATACATTTAATACAATTTCTCTTTGATCGTGTGCCCGGGCAAGATCGACGGGTACCCGGTAGATGATTACTAAAAGTTTCGCAGCTCTAATTATAATCTAAAGCTATATTTGCAGTTGGATTCCAAGGTTTCCATTAATTTCATCCCTTTCTTATGGAGATATAATATGGTTAAGATATACAACTATTAAAACAAGTAAATTTTCACAGAATGAAAAATGTTTTGTTTGAATATTATAAACACCAATATTGTCATACCATATGAACTGTCTGATTTTTATTCTTCTCAAAAACTCTTTCTAGTATCGTATGTACCAAGTGCGGTCAGCTGCTTCCAGCAAACCTCTTCCGTTTAGACTGTGCGACACCCGAGGATTAGAGGAGGGTCAGGGTTTGGATGCTTACGAGATCAGCTTTATGATAGATGGGAATGTGCCAGAAGGTTATCAGGTGCTTACAAGATGCAGTTACATAATTATTATAGTGTGATTTATTTTTGTTAAAGTTGGTACGTGTTTCATGGAAGCATCAAAGAGTTAGATACAACTTTCATGTGTAATATACTTCACCAAATATGAAATATATATCTAAGTTTGAACCAACATTGGACTTAATTTATCTTTGGCCATTTAATACTAAGACTTGGTCATCCATACCACTAATAAAACTTTTAATGCAAGAATAGGGTGCTTGTCATACTAACGAAGTCTAGCAGCAAATTATTTTCAATAATGTGTAGAAAATGTATGAGAATAAAATACTGAATATCTCGTTTTAACTTTATCATCACGATTTGTTTTTGCTTACTTTTTAAAATGACATTGCCCTACAAGCGATTGTCTATATTATAAGATAGGCCCATGCCTTTCGTTCTATTAATGGCTCGATGGATTTAGTGTCTTCTCTTGTAACATGGTTTCTTAAAACAACACATTTTATATTCCCCATTAGATTAAATCTCTTAATAACTACTTGTGATGCTTATTAGTTTCACTCTTCACATTCCATTGCCTCATCCTCTTTGTCCATCAAAATTTTTGTCAGTTTTGTTTAAATAACTTTTATATAAGAAACTCTTTTAGAGCTCGATGAACTTTTTCTCATTTTATCGTTAATGATGAACTTCAATATCTTTTCAGTTCAACCCATCAGTGCCGTTTTCTCGGGAAACTCCTGGATATATCAAAGCTCCATCATTAAAGGACATGATCCACTGTGTTGCCTTTGTTCTGGATGGAAGTACCGTTGATGTCCTACAGGAAAAGACACTCGAGAGAATGAAAGCTATGCAAATAAAAATGAACCAAATAGGTAACAATTAGCAGTACAAATAATTAAATAATTTGTTATATAACATCACAGTTTGTGAACATTATGCCTTCTCAAACCCTTTCATCGTAAACAGCCTAATATTCGACACCGAACTATATATCTGTGAAGATTCACTGACGTGTACTTTATAATTAAAGTGATCAATTTGACGATGTATCATCATATAGAAAATTATTATTGAAATGGTGTATTTTTCATATTTGCGTAGCCATCGTATCTCGTTATGGTTGCAATTAAGCCATGTTTATACTTCAGATGTACATGAATCTCACATGTAAAATGGCTAGAAGGATAACTATTAGGTTCAGTTACAGAAATTTGCTTTTAATAGCTTTATGTGTTTAAAAGTATTTAATAATGTTCTTGATGCTGTGACACACGATAACATTGTTTCTCTTTTATCTCTACGGATTGATTTTATATGATGTCATTTTTCAGAAGTTTCTGTAGATCTATGATGGTGACTTTCTTCTTGTTGGAAGAAGTGTATTATTTTATCTCATGTTATATCACAACCATATGTTTAATATCATAACAATGAAGTAGTAAAATGAAGATATTTTCTTATTAAAAATTTAAAATCTTTAAAGGAAAGGAATTACTTTTTTTGACATAGATATAAAACTAAATTGTGCTTTGCAGTTGAGTAGTGATTAATTTTATTTTTAAGCAATAGCATTGGGAGATGAAACAAACTCTATAAAAAAGCCTGATACCATATATTCACCATTTTATTTTGATATTTTCAGACTTCTCTGTAGCATTTCGTCGCTGCTAGTAACTTGAAATTCATTATTTACAATGGTTTATACTGGAACATCAATTGCACAATGCTTTGTATATTTAATATCTTCTTTGATTGGCTTTGAAAATGGAAATATTAAACTTTAATTGACTCTTTATTGATGGTAAATGATGTCCAATCAACCTGAGGTTCTTTTTATTTTTGACGTTGTATTTGCCAGAAATATACTAATTGTATTATGGTTGTTTGCATGCAGTTTATATAGACCAATATTAGCAGGTCTGAAGATACACTGTCCAGAGTTTAGTTTACTATGCATTTGTGCAGAATTATAGCAAACGGCTGTATCTACAACAACTGTAAATGGTAGTTTTATTTCAATGACTGAAAATAATACCGTATCTGTTACACACTGCTACATTATTTGAGATATTTAAATTGAGTTTTATACACAGGTTTTCGGGTAAGTTTACAAAGTAATTCTTATAATTGTCTGTTTCAAAGTCATATTTTTTGTCTTGGTCGAAGTATGTTCGATAATGCAAAGTATCTGAAGTGTTTGAAAATGTTCTGGTGTATCTAAACTAGTTCTTTTAATAAAACATTTGAAGAAAGTTACAACTTATGTCCGATAATTCAGAATATTTGAAATATTTGTGAACATTTTCAGGTGTTCCTCAAGTTGTTCTTTTAACAAAAGTAGACAAAGTGTGCCGCAACATAGAAGAGGACCTTACCGTCATCATCAAAAGTGGGTTGATCTCCAGTCTTGTGGACAAGGTCTCCCAGGTCATGGGGTTACCACGGGGACACGTGCTGCCATTGAAGAATTATGAAAAGGAGCTTGAACTGGATGTCAATGTCAGCATCCTGGCATTGTTAGCTCTGCGACAAATTCTGAGGTTTTCCCAGGATTTCTTGTTCAACTTTCTGGATAATCCCGACAGATTAGGGATAAGCAAGTTGGAAATGAAAGAATAAATACAAGTTTAAGTCTCTCTGCACGAAAGAAACTCTTATATATAATTAGGTGGATTACACAGATGTATAAGATAGATATATGAAGTAACCGCACTATGTAAATGTTAAATATATGGCGATTTAAAAATAATACAAAACAATCAAAATAGGATTGAATGGTTGAATATACATATATTTAAGACATTAAAAAATAAAAATGATCAACAAAAGACTTATCTGTAGCAACAGCAACCTTTGGTTTGAAAAAGCCTTTACAAGTATTTACATTTGTGTCATTGTTACATGCAATTTTATTTTAAAAACACCCACTTTGTAAAATTGTGTGTATAAGTTTGGAGTATTAAAATAAATGCATAATGAAAATGATAATTGACTTTATCTTTTCTTCACAAACGATACTATTTGTATAACTAAACTAATGTCCATCGAATGTGAATACACTAAAGTTAAATAAAACGAAAACTTTCATTACATATATCTTGGGACCATTTAGAATAATATAAGAAACTTAGCCCAGGTCTGTGATTGTATCAACGAAAATTGGAAGCAATAGATCGTGCTCGCAGATGAAAATTGTTTAATTATTCCTTTCATGTCAGAACATATCTAGGTCATTGTGTTTATCACATTTTATGTTCTAATTATAACTGAGATTGTATCTAGTTAACATCAAGAAGCTTCTAGAAGGTTATTTTCCATTAAGCACTAGTTTTTGTAGAAAATGCTAATTGTGACCTGAGGTCAGTTAGAAGAGCATTTATAGGTTACTGCATTTGTATGTGAAAATATGAACGAGTTTTTCGGAGGGCTATACTGCACGACCTTTGGAGTGCAGTATATCCATCCGACAAAACGAGTTCATATTTTCCCACACAAATGCAGTAACCTTTTTATCATATGATCATTTTCTTATTCTACCTAAGGCTTAAATATATAAACAAAAATACACCACAAGAAACAAAGTAACTGAATGTATGCCATATTGCAAACTAAATATACAAGCGTAGATGCATCATTACACAACAACATTATTAATGCGCACGTAACTCCGCCCAGATAAATTTGAAGTTGGTCGCGCGCTAGACGTAAGTTTCGAAAGAAAATGTCATTTGGTCTACTTAAAATTGAAATTTGGAGTCATATTGTGAATGACTGCGCATTGCAACAACTTTTCCATTTGATCTGAAATGAATAAGTTTTGGTATTTTTGTCGATTCGACGCAATTTCGTGATTATGATCTGGATTTAGTAACTTACAGCGTCTGTGGCAATTCTACATGAAATACATCGTATTGAAGCAGCAAGGCAGAAATGTGTTGACATCGGTATGCGTGTTTCTGTTCTGTAATTGAATGATTCAAATCATAATGTGGAAAAAATATGAATCGTTTAATTGCAATTATCATAAAGACACTGTGGAATTTAATATTTATTTCATTTTGAGTGCAGTAAGGAGGATATAATTGCACTTGGAATATACTCAGTAGTCGAAATTACAGTACGATTTCGAAATGTGTGATCAACCTTGAGAACCCATGACATGGCTCATGTAATTCGGATTTGCAGAACTAAGAAAGTACATTTTGAGGAAATTCAGGATGTAAAATTGTAAGTATATTTTTGCCATTTTTATTACCAGCTAAATAAGACAAGTTTATGTCTTATAACTTGCATGTTATTGTAAGGACCCTGTCTGGCGTCTATAGCTAGCCTAAATCTGAAACATTGTATCGAAAAAGTTGACATGGAATGTGCCAAATCTGCTGGTATGTGGCGGTCCATGAAACATTTGCTTTAGTTCATTCAGGAAAAAATTGTTTATTTACAGTAGAAAGTAGTTCCTTTATTCGCGTGCATTCAGTATGAATTCAGTGCGAGGGTGCAATATCGGGGAATATTGAACGATTTTGACAATGTAAAGTTAACGGAGAAAAAAATAAGCATATAATAACTAATATTGTTTTACAAGAAATTATTTATTCGTGCTATAAGATCTTGAGGTAGAATCAGTTGTATCATTGTTTTGTCCAGTAGTTCATTTGGGCTGGAATATATGTATTTATATTATTTAATTCAAGTGATTCTTCTCTGGAAATGCAAAGTGCTCTTTAAAAAAATGACATTCTTGGAAATAGAGACTTGAATTTATAGTGAAATTTCAAATAAGAATATATTCTAGGATTGTATTATTGTGATCCAACAAAAGATTGTTGGAACGTCACCACTACACGTGCCACCACAGGCACATCAACAACTTCTAGATTTGGATTTATTTTGATTTTCACTAAAGTTTATTACGAAATTTAATCATTAGGACTTCGTTTTGTAATTCTAGGATTATTTGGGATTTTTCATTTTGTATTCAAGGGAAATAAATTATTTGTTGAATTTTGCAAAGCTCCTTGCTTTTCACTCTTTTCCTGTGTTTTAAGATGATAATGTCGTCATAGAAAATTGGAGGCTCGTCCTTGGGTTACGAATTTCTCTAAAATATTTCAGATACCTTTGTTTTTGAAATTTAAATACACCTTTGTTTGGAATTTTTCTAAATTACATGAATGTTTCGACATTTTAGAAATCTTAGTGAATCCAAGAAGCTTTTTCAATGTCATCAAAAGTGGAGAACTTTATTTTAAATCCTCTCCAGGAAAGGTTAGAGTCCTTGAAAAAGAATGAATTACAGCAGCTTGCCAGACATTATGATCTTTCTGAGGCGAATGCTTCTTTAACAAAGCAAGAAATAAAAAAAAATTTTAGTTCAGTATTTGGTTTGAAAGAATATTTTGGATAAAGGTGCTTTGGATTTGATTAGTAAGCCTACGTCTGACTCAAACTTGTAAGTTATGCAATTAAAATTAAAATACAAGAATGAACTCAAGTGAAGAACGTATGAGCATCAGAAAGAGGGTAGATAGAGACAAATGTAGTTACAGAAAAAAGAAAAACAACTGCAATTGGAGAAAGAGGAGAGAAAGAAACAAATACAATTGCAGTTGCAGAAAAAGGAAAGAGAAAGAATTAGAAAATTGGCAAATGCAAACAAAGATGCAATGTGAACAAGTAGAGAGAGAATGACAAACACAAAGAGAAAAGGAAGGAAGGGAATTTCAATTTAGATTTAAAAAACACACAGCCGGCAAGTGTATAACACATCCCCACTTTATACACGAGTTCAAATTTTTATGGTATTAAGGATATTAGGTTAGAACCATCTTCTAAAGGAAAATAAGTAGATAAATACTTTCCTCATTTTGAAAAAAAGATGTTGAAAATTTGAACTGTCCATGACAACACTGGAGTTTGTTATTACAAAGTGCACGTTTTGTCAAAACACGTGACATTTACACTTCTCTGTCAGTAAAGGAAAGTGCTAATTATGATCTGGTTAAGGAATGTTTCTTGAAGCGTTATGAGTTGGTACCTGGAGCTTATCGACAAAAGTTTAGAAACTATAAAAAGAAACTGGACAAACCCATGTCGCATTTGCAATTATTTGATAGGTCATGGTTAACCAAGAAAGTTGGTTAAGATTACGAAAATCTCAGACAGCTCATATTGGTTGAAGAGTTCAAGAATAGCGTCCATAGTGACGTCAAGACCAAACTTGATGAGCACAAGGTCTAAACTTTAGAATATGCTGCTGATACAGTTAACGAGTATTCCTTAGATCATAAAGTTTCTTTTGTCATGTCTCAAAAACTATTTCAGCCTAATACGTGCACTTCCAAATTGCAATATGGGAGAACTTGTAGAAATCAAGTTTCTGATAAGATTGATCAGAAATCCCTATCTCTTCCTACGTGTACATATTGCAAGAAGAAATTGCACATTGTTTCTGGGTGCTACAAATTGAAAACATAAGCAACAGAATCAAGACAGACCTTTTCCAAATGCTCTTATTTCTAGGAGGTCAAGGTCACGGTCAAGTATTGAGAACACAGTGATCCTCTTTTTACCACTCATTCTCTTTATTCTAATCAGGGTGACAAATGACAAATCACTCATTGTAGAAAAGGAACAAGATTCTGAGATCTCCTGTTTGTTTCAGATGGCTATTA
>JAECUM010056818.1:0-14688 GCA_016617855.1 Megalonaias nervosa | reverse complement strand
TTTGCATATTGGTATCCAAATAACCGCTCAGCAAGTGTTCTATTAAATCATTCAACGATTGCCTGATCACGATGAATTTCAGTATGTCCTCGTCTGATTTTAACGTTATGTTTCTTCATCAACGATGATGCTACTCCAAGAAATTCTTTACCAGGATCAACTTGTAATAACCGTGGCCATCGTAGACCACCACGTTGATAAATACGCTCAAACGCAGATGCAACTTCAGATGTTGTCTTTGTTGATAATGGCTCCGCTTCTTTGTATCTACTCGCAACATCAACGACAGTTAACGCATATCTATACGTGTATTGACGTCTACGTGTTTTAATGGTATCGTGTGGTAAAAACAGTATATCTGCTTGATGAACTTCATTAGGAACGCTAACATCGAAATGCGCGTACTGAATTCTTTTAGGTGGACTTAGGAAGATTTGCCATATTGCCTGTCGTGCTAACCATGATGCAGCGACATCACGTGAAACTTTTGCTGCTTCGGCGAGTTTACTAATCGCTGCTTTACCTCTCCAGAATCCTCTCGGGGAATAATAAGCAGATTCCATTATGATAGTTATATAATTAATTGCCAGCCCCTAGCACCAGTTTACCTTTCATAGCAGTTTTTACTAGAAAACTAGCTAATTTTTCTCTGAGAGATTTATTAGGTATAGAATTTAACGCGTGAATCAATTTCACATCCGCAAGATGTCGTTGTTGCAAATCCTTACTTTTATACGCGACATCTTGAACGTGACACGCTTGATCGATCTTATTTACTGGATACTCTCCTGGTTTTGGTTGATCTTGGTTATCGAGTCTGATATCAAGTCGAGTTCCAGGACCACAATAATTATATCCGGGTAAATGTTTCTCACCGGGATATTTAGCCCATGGAGTTCCTGGTAATTTTCCTAACGAAGCAGCAATATCACCCCCACCTGTCTTTGTTGAAATAAATTTATATTTCTTGGTGCCACATTTCACACACTTACCTGTAAGTGCTCGTCTTTTATTTTTTGTTGTTATTGTCGTTAATTCAGTAGTAGGTGTAGATGCTCTGCATCGAACACAATATAGACTCATATTATTAATTATATGGATATAATTGACTTTTCAGCGACACGAAAACAAGAGCCAGTAAAGCACCATCCAGCGCTTCCGAATTCTATCAGAATGATTATAATAGGTCCATCTGGAAGTGGAAAAACGCAATTACTGCTTAATCTAATAATGCGATGGCTGAAGTGGGATAAATTGTATTTAGTAGCGCCATCTGTAGATGATCAGCGATGTTACGAAGTACTTAAAGATTTTAATGAAAATGCAAAATTGTTGCATGAAGACAGTGAAGTCATAGACTTTATTACTGATATTGATGAAGCGCCATCCATAGATGATCTGGATGGATTCATTAATAACCTCGTGGTATACGATGATGTCATGCTGGACAAACAATCCAATCCAGCTCGGATATTTTCACGAGGCCGTCACAAAAACACAGACGTGATTTATGTTACACAGCGTTATACACAAATTCCAAAAGTGATCGGGGATAACTGTAACATTTTAGTTGTGTTCAACGGAGTTGATAATAATACGCTGCAAAATATTTATTATACTTGGTGTTCTGGGGACATGGACATGAACAAATTTAAAAATTTCTTTTCAAAAGCACAAGCTGCTCCCTTTGGTTTTGTAACAATAAATTTACATGATCCGAGGTCAAGATATCGTAACGGACTTGATACAATTTTTGGATAAAAACCATAGCAGCAGGGAGGGTGGACGACATACGCGTAGTGACCAGTACGTGAAAAAATCAGAAAAAATCTGGTCAATTAGAGAAGTTTTTACTGTTAAAGCAAAAACTTTTTTCTGAGCCTTCGTAGGAACCCTTTAATTTTCAAAATAAGGTCTCTAAAAAGTTGTAGGGTCCACCCTCCCTGCTGCTCAGGTATACTGATAAATTTACTGCACGTTTAAGCTAAAATTTCGATCTAAGATTTACTCCCACCCCCTATCTCAATTCCGATTGGATGTCGCTGTGGACGGTCCCAATCAAACTTACTGACAATGTCTTCTCGCTTGTCTGTCTACGTGGCGGGTGAGAACACACCCCGTTCACCCTGCGGGCTTCCTTTTGACCCCTGGACCCATGTTTTAACGTCTGGGTGTGAGGACGACAAGCCGTTTGACTGGCGGCTATTCTATGATCTGGGTGGCTGGCGAATTGCATACTCAATTAACACTGCTTGCGGCTATGTTTACACATCAAACGCGGTCATAATATATCCAAGTTTATACATTTCCTGATACCTGGACTGCGAAACGTGACATTATTATTATTATTATTATTATTATTATTATTATTATTATTATTATTATTAAGATAAAGTAACCGCGAAATCAGATGTAAATAAATGTATAAACATGTTAAGGTTAGTTTTTATGACTGTACAGTAAAACACAATCTAAATGAATATACAATCGCATGTAAACAATAATTACTGATCGCTGCCTATGAAGAAGAAATTTGGAAAAGCACAGCTGTCAGACAGTTTTTTATGAACACGTGTATAAACACATGGATTATATACATACGTTCATCGATAACATGGCTATTTGTCTCGAATCATAGCTCTAAAGTATTAATTGTATCCCGTAAGGGGCCATAACTCAAAGTGCCTAGCGTTGGATTTCCTTAACATCAGCACATGACCCCATCTTCACCAGCCAAGGTTCCGTTATGTTAACCCTGTCTACACCTTGGCTAATCGAGCAGATATTTTAGTGCTTTGTCCTACCGACATCTGTTGGATTTCGTGAGTTGCCTCCTTTAGTATGCAATTCCAACTAAGCAAGAGTGTGTAACAGAGGTACATTGTACATCGGCCGCAAATGATGAAGGCAGTTGACTTCAAAAGGACGCTTTGTAAGTTTAACATCGAAAGTATGTTTACGTACCAGAGAGAAGCCAACACTGATTATTTGAGTGAAAGGTATTTGTACAAACACGGACCGGCATTGGAAAATTGTTATGAGTCCACTGAAGTTGTATGCTCTTTTGTCTTGATCATGTAGTAACAGTGTTCAAATTTGAATAACTTAATTTTGATTGGATGCGGTGGTTTGCCGCCTCGTATATTGAAATTCACAGGCCCGAAGCACATAAATATCTACTCGATCCGTCAATGTGTAGATAGGGCGAACATATCAGAACATTGGCCAGCGAAGATGCACATGACCCATACTAGAAATGTCATCTTGGAATAAATTTGGAGAAATAGTGTTGCAAGTAAGATAAGGAATAATATATTATCTATGATAGAACAATGAATTGGAATGAACGATGAACGAATGAGTTAAAATCATTGGCGACCTGCTTTGTACAAAAACAAGGTGTAACCTGCCTCGTACAAAAGCAAGATGTGACCTGCCTCGTATAAAAGCAAGATGTGACCTGTAATACGTGTTTATGTTCTTAAAATAAATAACAGAAAAGGTTGAAAAGTAACAAGTTTTTTTTTAAATTCAACAAATAATTTATTTCCCAAGAAATACAAAGTGAAAATGAAAAGAAAAAAAAGCAACTTAAGGTATTGCGAACTACATCTCAAAATAATTCGATAATTACAGACACAAGTCCTAATAATTTGAAGTTCTGAAGAAACTTTAATGGAAATCCAAATAAAATCCAACGCTGAAAATGTTGATGTGTCTGTGATGACCTGTATGCTGCTGATGCTCCAGCAATCTTTTGTTGGATCACAATAAAACAGTCTGAGTAATACTATCCGAGAATACATCCTTTTATTTGTATTTTACTATAAATCTCAATATCTATTTCCAAGAATATTATCAGAGCGCTTTTGTAGTTCCAGAGAAAAATTAATTGAATAATTTGAGGTATTAAATTTCCGCCCAAATGAACTAATGGACACAACAAGAGTACAAATTGATTCTGCTAGATCATAAAGCACGAATAACAGATTTTCAGAAGAAAACAAAACATCAGTATATCACAAACTAGTCACAAAACAAAGTCCCGGATGAGGGTCAAAAGTATTTTATTCTAGAAGGAATAGAAAGATCGTAGAAAGTCCCTCACCAAAATCACAATAAAACACATGACAATCATCGCGTAGTCTAGTTATCAGAAAAATGCAATGTCCTTGACTCAGTTTAAGATAATGATCCTCGCTCTGTCAAAAAAAAAAAAAGTTGTCTACCAAAACTGTCACTGATTTTGGACAAGGTCAGCCACTAGATACAATGTTTCCTTACCCACAGCATATGAATGATATAAAAGCTAACTAACAAACAATGCAAACTAAATATACAAACACCTGCCCCGTACAAAAGCAGAATGTGACTTGCTTCGTGCAAAAGAAATACGTGACCTGCCTCGTACAACACAAAATTTGATCTGCCTCGTTCAAGAGCACGATGTCACATTTTGAAGTAGTTCAGTATACTGTGGCCGCATTTTTGAGTAAGAGACTGACTAATCAAATGTCACCACAACTATCTCTGTTTTAAAAGGTCAGTTGGTGCAGCGATTTGTAGAAGTTTATTCCAGCGTGTATTTTAGTTTTGGGGTTGTTTTACTTTGGCGGGTGGGGGATGGGGGTGGGGTGTTATACATGGAATACTTTTTCAATTGTTTTTGTGTTTCATTTTATATACATTCTTGTGCAATAGATATACTAAAATATATTAACTGCGGAACTGCATGACGTTGAAATATGGGCTCAACTTACAATAATTTCTTCCGGGTCAATATCAATTAATGCAGTCTCAACCTATTTTTTTTATGTTTCCTTCACTTTTTGGTGGTAATCCTTGGCATAGACTTAGATATTGTTGGTATTGATTTAAAAAAAAAAAATGTTTATTTTTTAGAATATGGGCATAATGGTTAGATTATCTGTGTGTATTTTGGCGTACATGCACAGTGAGTAATCTGGCACTGACGTGTGCTCAGAAGTGAAATATGTCACACATCTTGCGTTGTTTTGTTGACAGTTCAGCCTCTCAAACATGCCGGTTAACCTATAAGAACAACTTCATTGTAAGTTCATCTTTGAAGGTACTGCAATAAATTTGGAGACTGTGCATTTGTTTATAATGCTACATTTTAAGGTATTCTTAGATTTTTGTGATTACTTGTTTGATTATGGAAACTCGGTCCTGTGGAAATATTCCTCAGACCAAACTAATTAGCCAGTTACTGGGAGCAAACGTCACGGAGTGAAGTGTCATGGTTTACTTTTGGTGAATTCAGGTCAGAGCTGCATGAGTGTCCCCGTTGTTCCATAGTCCCTATTAAAATCTAGTTGTGTGCATTGATTGTGTGACTCCAGGTGCAGTATTTATGATTGGAATCTGGTAAATTACACAATGGAATAAATGAGAAGGGTACCGTTTATGTTGCCATGGTGGCAAATGTGATGCAAAGTTACAGGCGAAGTGTGGCTTAAAACCATGATTTGACTGGCCCAAGGTGGCGTAGTAAAACTAGTTCCCAGTATTAGGGGGAGTTGTATAGTTTTACAGCGTGAAATGCTGACGGTACATTACGTAAAGTTAATGAAGAGAAACCATGCAGACGTGCAGCTGATAGACAGTTGGGAAATTGTGATATCTGTAGTCTTGTATTAATTAGAGTAAAATTATTATAGAATGGACACGTTGGACCTTCTAGTCTACAACAGTAGTTGTATAGAGGTCTTTGGAATTAAGGGGAAACTTATGACTTCTGGCGGAATCGCGCCAGGGTTTGACACCGCTCGGTCAAGTAAAACTCCTGGATTAAATACCTTGGATTAAAAAATTATTTGTTAAGATTAGGACACAGTGGACAGTTCAGTACTTACAAATAAATGTCGAGGCTATATAGGGAAAATAAATATATGCTGAGTACATAAGACTGTAACTTTGAACTCTTATTTCTGGCGGAAGCCCCATATCAAACCAAAGCGATTGCAAGTGAGTGATCACGTAAATTTTACGGAAAGTAAGTACAAAAATGAATTTTTAAAACTATATACCTGAAAAACATACATGAAATGTAAATTTAAAAAATACATTCATATCTCAAAGGTATAGATTTTATTCTAGTCTGATTGAAAAAATATTTACACTGATCTCGAGCCTTTCAGCTGCTGAACTCTGAGTGCATACAAAACTTGCGTGTACTTGCGTCTCGGCTGGCAGAGCTGTCATTCGGAACGTATTGTTGCTAACCACTTATCTGAGAGGAATTAAAGCTAAGCCGACTGAAAATTGCAAAGGTCACATGAAAATAAATTCTAGCGTGCCTCTTAGACTTCCATTATGTCAGAAATCTAGATTTTAATTACACTCAGGTCTTTATACGAGTCCATAGCAGCTGTTTAAAAATAACACCGATTGCCGTTCATTATATCACAAGAAAAGTTCACTTCCCCCTAGATCGACTCACTGTCATTTTGATGGAATGAGAAATTTTAAGATCACTTGCATTGTTTCTTTGCTGTTCCAAGGGCGAGCAAACAGCAATACACCTTCAGCATATGTTTTCATCATCAGCCATCAAGACTCTGGTAATGATCTCTTCTTTTTTCTGTGCGTGTACAGATGTGCATGGAATATCGTCAATCCTATTTACTTTTTGTTAACGATTAAAATTCCACATTATTCTATGAAAATAGATTCATAACACACACACACACACACACACACACACACACATAAAACAAAACAAGCAGAGACATATTTGAAATAGTTTACAAGGTGACCGAGTTAGCAAAGTGAATGATACTTCGCACAGATTTGACTTCATTCCCCCAAAATCATTTTTGTTTCTTTTATAAAGATCTGTGCAGATACTGGTGAAAAAAGAAATCAAACGTGTTCGGATCTTACAGGCGGTATCTCGGTATACTACAAACTAAATCTAATATGACCCTAAAATAAGCAAACTTTCGATTCATTTTCCTGACGCTTATAGCATCGTTATCTATTTAGTGGGAACTTTAAACTAAGTCCTTTTTCTTTCAGTTCTTCTTCCAAGTTCATATTTTCGCTATCACTTTTTTCTCAGAGGTGGTTATTGTGTCTAGTCATCTTCTAATCCCTTGATTTACGGTTATTCTTATCTACGCCTATCGCAACACAAATTATCAGTCGACAGGGAAGTTCTAAAGCTTGTAAATTTGTATCTTAATCAACAGCGCCTAATGTTACGAAAGTCAATACTTTAATTTAAACGATATTCAAACAACCAACTTTATAATATTAAAATAAATGTAGCATACACGGATTTTTAAAAATGATACTTCATATAAAATATCAAGCATACAGATGTTCATCACGTTACGATTTGGGATAAATGTTCTAAAGCTACAAAGTTTTATTAGAGGACACCTCTGTATATTACGGACACCTGACCATAATTGACAACATTAAGGAGCCCTTCCACTCTGGGTCTATGCAGTTTGTTGAGACTAATCAGCAGAACGAATAACACCCGATTCTATGCATAGGGGTCTATGTTGTGGTACGACTCTATAGTCTTAAAACGATTGACAGAAAGAAGTAAAACCAACAAGTTTTGTACAATTCAACAAACAATTTGTTTCCTTAGAATGCTAAGTGAACATTTAAGAGGCAGTTATAGCATTCTGAATCCCAAATGTTCCTAAATGTTCTGTCACAAGTCCAAAAGTGTAGAATCTTCTGAACTAATTTCAATAATTCTGAATGTGTTGATGTACCACTAGTCTTGATGCATGACAATGATATAATCCAAAATGTCGTTAATGAGTCTCAGTAATTCCAGAGCAGTCAATGAGTACTTTGTAATTCCAATGAAAAATTTAAATAAATGATATCTCTCAAATTATATCAAAACACAGCTAAAATTAATTCCATATACTGATATTAAAACAGGAATGAATAATTGTCTACCTAGTCCTTTATGTAAATCCCCACTTGATCTAGTTCGCAATAGTAATTTCTGAAAAACTAATGGAAATTTCCTCTAATTCTAAAACAAGGTTAGGCCTTGAACATAAATTTTAATAAACATCTTGTTTGCCACATATAACTATAACAAAACTCGGGTAGACTTTACCTGACAATAGTAGGCCAAACCTCTACCATCAATCACGGACAAAGGTCAACTTCACAATATAAATTAAATATAACAGTTGCTTGTGGTTGGATACTTCTTACACGTGAATATGTCGGGTAATATTTCTCTAGCATTACACGCCTATATAGTAACAAATCTTTATGGATTTTATTAAAGATATATTACTAAATTACGGCTTTTCAGGGATACAATGGTGTACAGTGTAATAGCAATCGTATATGGTTTATAAGGGTAGTTAGACAAAAACGTAAGAATCAGTTTCTTCAAAGTTAGATTGGAAGTTAGTTTTCAATTTTAAAAAACATAAATTGTTCTTATCATACCAGATGTTGCAATTCTTTCATGAATGTCAGAGTTCGGAATCATGGAACACCGGCTGAAACTAGGAGAAAGAAACACAGATTAAGCAAAGCCCGTGTTTGCCACTTGCGTCGCTTAGACATGGAAGATGGCTATCATTATATTTGTTTGCTAATGTTTGGATCGAGTAATTTGTAGACAATTTGTAAGGAAAGCTCTATTACCACAGTCATTTTTACGCGACATAAACTATCAACTCTATTTTTGTTTGATAATACTGGAAACGGGTTGTACCTCAATATATAAAGGGAACGATCACTAGCTACGCTGAAAAGGTCTTTTGCTGTTGTGAAAAAAGTGTGACGTAATATCCAAGGGAAGTGAAAATTTACTTTTGCTCAGTCCAGGTAAGTAATTATCCCTAATTCATTTGTTTGCTGTGCTGCTAAAAATGAAATAATTCACCAGATTAATAGGATTTTAATTTTGTAAATTTGTTACGTATATGTAATATAATTACTTGTGTGTTAGTTTTAAATTTCTTTTTTATATATTTTATTTCATTACATGTTATTGTAATGATAACTTTATTCACTGGATTTGACATTTTTTCAGAAAATTCAGTTCAGTTCTGTTAAACCTGATAAATACGCAGTTCGTAGAAACATTGTATCTTTTGGTGACCTAGATTTCAGGGCCAGTTTCAGCTCTGTTGTAAACAACTTTTTTTAAAAAAAAATTTATTATTGAATCTTATAGTAAGAATCGTTCCGTACAATCGAATCCTTACATGGTCTACGTGATAATTGACATATGATGTTACTACGTTTCTCGAAAAGAAGTGATCACGTGACCCTATCACGTGGTTCGTTTTGCGTGTCAGTTGGAGTTAGAGTGACGTATCATAGTGTTTTTCTAGTCAGTTGTAATTCATACCTTCAGGCTCAAAGGTATTATTATTGTTGTTGCCAGTTTGAATTGAGTTTTCTATTTAAAATAATTTATTTTCCCTGGAGACTATCTAGTGCTGATCAGAATTTTTGGACAAAGACATTTACTGAAAATTTTTCTGAATTCTAAAGCAGGAATATTTTCATGGTGATTCAACAAGGAACTGTTGACACGACAACACAAAACAGGTTATAGAGGACGTCATCGCCTTCCATCTTGAAACTTCATCGGGATTCTAACTTTGATTCATTTAGAACTTTTTAGTGATAGGACATACATTTTTAATTATTAGATTAATTTTTGGATTTGATTCATAAACCGTACGTCCTTTTTCATTTTTTTACCTTGTTTTTCTAGGGAAATAAATTATTTTGTTAAATTTACAAGGCTTGTTGGCTTCACTCTTTTCTTTGTTACTTTTGTACGAGCCTAGACACGTAACAAATTGAATATTCCATCTACCATCTATCCTATTGTGTAAATAAAGAAAAAAATAAATAAATAACGCAAGTTAGAGAAGGAGAAAGAAGAGATATCGAAGAAGAATATGACGGTGACCATGATGATGACGATGATAAGCGATTGTTATAATAGGGTCAGCTTAGTTCTTTTAAGCTGAAAAAAAATGCAAATGGCATCAATTGTGAATTTCAAGCCGTTTTTTAGAACAGAGGGAAGACTCTGAACTTGAAGGAGAAGTGCAGGAATTGTTCAGTAATGCACCGAATATTTCATTTTCGGTTAGTTGATATGAAGCCTGGTTTTTAGAGGGGAAAACTTTCCGGCCCCCAATATAATAATACAAATATAGATGTGAGATCTTTTTGTGAAAGGATATTGTTAGAAAAATAACTCACATCATCGAGTAAAAGATATAATAAAAACTAGAAGAATCGGATATGTATTTTTTTTGTTTTATTTTAAAGGAATTTTCTTGGAAGTGCAGGTGTAAAGCTGCTTCATTTTGACTATTTTCATTTTTCTAAGTTGTGCGAATAAATCAAAACTTTTTTTAATGACTTCTAATTTTGTTTTATGAAAGTAGAATTTATTTGGCTTATTAATTGTTTACCTTTTTCAAATGACTTCTAGGAAAACCAACACGACGTAAGTCTTGCGACAGGAATAATTAACGTAATGTTACTGTTATATAGTTAGTATAAATTACATACAGTGATTCCGGTGTATTAATTATCATATCTCGGCACGTTAACATGTCACATCCTGGGAAACTGATTGGTTCAAATATGCCAATCCTTGCCCAGTATTCTCACCGCTGATTGGCTGAGACCGTGGTGATTTTCCTTGCCTCTCCTTCTGCAGCCACGTTTTAAAAAAATCTTTTAAAATTAACTATTACCATCAGCAGTATAACGACCGTCTTTATAATCGTGTCTGAACGGTCATTGGTTAAAAAGTCTGTCGACTATCACAAAAACGCACAGCAGTGACTTCGTATGTTGGAATATGGCACTTTGACCCTGTATATAAATATCCGAATGCCAATGAAAAAGTAGAACATTAGTAAATTCGCAGGATGTTCGCCTAGCTGAATAAATATGTGGAAGAACCGAGAAAAATCCATCTCTCTATGCAACACGAACTTACCAAATCCATGCAGGGAACGCCTGGAAGATAGTTCCCATGACACTGCTGCTATCACGCTTTAAAGATATTGCTTCCCAACCACATGCGATCTTGATTAAACTATTCAGCTCCAGGAGTAAATAAACCCACCTCTATTATGAAGAGAATGTTGACAAATGCCTGTCTCTCAACTGACACAACGCTTTCCAGCTTTAGATGTAAATAAACCCATCTCTTTTATGAAGAGAATCCTGACAAATGCCTGTCTCTCAACTGACACAACGTTATCCAGTTCTAGAAGTAAATAAACCCATCTTTATAATGAAGAGAATGTTGACAAATGCCTGTCTCTCAACTGACAAAAAGTTATCTAATCTCAACATTCTTCCGAATCAAATAACGCTAATATCCTTTCACATCTCCATTCTATATGGGAATTGCAAGATTTATATGAATGCAAATTATCACGGGCATATATCACATAGCAACGTCCTCTGCTATTTCTGAGAGACAAAAATGTGTCTTGGATGTATGATGGAGCAGATATTTATAGAAAAATCACACATTGTTTGTTGGTCGAAAGTTTCTTTGCAAGAAAAGAAACCGCAACCCGTTTAGACAACCTCAGCTAGGATTGGATTGACTGCACGATTAGCCGAAAATTTGTGATTGAAAAGAAGTTCGATGTTTACGCAACTCCTCGAAATTGGCGCTACTGTAGGTAGGTATGGAAAAGGCTATGTGAAACTTTAAAGGGACAAAAGGGTTTAGAGGGACAGAAGGGTTTTAAAGGGACAAAGTGGTTGATGTGGAGAAACAAAATATACACATACACAAACACACACTTATACAACATAAAGACAAAAAATTTGGTAATGGATATATCTTTTCGAGGCATAAGAGGGACCCTGAAAAGGTTCGTTGGGGTTTGTTAACTAAAGACAGTTAACATACTGAGCATGATCTCACATACATGAGGTAGTCCGGTCTGAATAGCATTCCCGAAATCAGTGTAGACGACTAAACATTAGTCTACATATCATGAGAACAGGTGAATTAATGAGGTGAGCCACGAGTATTTATAGTCTTAGGGCGGATGTTTTACGAATCCAAAGTCGCGATACAAAATTCAGTCAGAACCCGGAGTCTCTCTTCCAATCAGAAGAGTTCCATGTGATGTCACATACCCTACATAGGTACGTTATCGTCCGTGCGCAGTGAATACATGCAACATAGTTTCAGCATGGCAGAGCCTAAGAAGACGATGTTTGGGGGTGCCCCTGCGATGGAGACGACGAGTGATGATACGGTAGCTAACAAAACCACCAGTTATACTTCCAGAAGAGAATGATGTTAACTGGGATTCAGCCGATTTTCTTTCCTCTTCGCACTAAATTGCACCGGTAGAAGTATCTTCACGACCTTCTCTTTCCGTATCTCAAGTAGAGGATTTTAGACAGAGACAAAAGAAAGAATTAGAGAGAAATATTTACAACAACAGAAAGAAGGAGAACAAGCCTTTGTCATTCAACAGCAACAGCAAGGAGATAAAAGAAAAGAGAACGAGAGGAAGAAGAAGAGAAGAGAAAGAACGATATAGAGAAGAAGAACGGTGAAAGTCAAACGGTGACGGTGCTACTTTGGCAGAGTTAAAAATGTATCAGACTTCTTTAACTCGACCCAGGAGTACAAAACCCTTCCCGGGACAAGCATTTCAAACCCAGTCATCACGACTCGATGCTAACCCAGAGAGGCCATCGACAGCAGCAGCGATCACTACCAAATCATCCACAGTAGCAGGTGAAAAAGTAGGACATGGCTGTGGTAAGGGTATAAGGCAGATAAAGCTCATTGCGTCCAGTTCATGAGTTTGTTAAAAAAGCAAAAAACACCCAAAGAATCCTTTTCAGGACCTATCACTTCTCATGAAAAGAGAAACTACTCAAAGACTGTCAAATCAAATAACACTTAAATTCATTTATTCCCATGATATTTGAATGATGTTTGAGTGCTTGCGTGTAGGCCTTTATTATAAAAATCAAGACCAGGAGACACGTTTTCTTTCTGGTATATTCGCATTTAGAAGTTACAATGAATATTTCACAACACATGACCAACAGTTCATTTTCTTTTTATTTCCTTCACTGTCTCTCCGTTTGAATTTCTTCATCCTCACAGTTTCTTCCTCTATTTCTTCTCGTGGTCTGGATTTCTTGCCTTTCTTGACGGGAATGGGTTCTTCATCTTTGGAAACCCTCTGCTTCTTCTCCTTTTTATTCACTTCCTTCGCTTCTTTTGTCCCTTCTCTTTTTCCTTAGGGAACTCTGAAGACCAGTCTCCTTTCTCCTGACAGGTATCTTGACCTTTGTCTCTCATTTCTCCTTTCTTAATTTGACGTTGTTGAGATTCTGTAGCCCAATATCTTTTCTCCTGACAGATATAGCAAGTATCTTGACTTTTGTTTCGAGAGGAGTGGTCCCTGAAGTAAACTTTTGAATGAGTTTCTATAAATTTCTGATTGCCACGGCGGTCTCTTGTGCAAAATCTCTGACCAGAAGGATAAGTTTTCTTGACTCTTCCATCTTCTTGATCGATAAGAACTGAATGAATACTCTACGATACTAGCCCTATATATATATATATATATATATATATATATATATATATATATATATATATATATATATATATATATATATATATATAGGTACCTGCTGCGTGCGAAAAAAAGGCAAACGAATTCTTTGTAATCAAGATGAAACGGTTCCGGTGAGAAACTAGATGAAAGTAAGAGGCAACAACGTGCTGTATCGCTTCATACACATGAGCTGAAGTGTCATCTCAAATCCATGCAAGCTATTTCGAAGACGACATGAGCGAGCCTGAATCAAAGTCCACCACTTCTGTCACAAAACCAGGAGAGTCCTGGTTCAGACCTAACGAAATTCGTTCGTTCCCTAAAAGTATTATCCCATCTGAGAATGTAAAACAAGTTGAACAATTTCCAAATTGAGGTCGACAAGCGCCCTATTATTATTATTATTATTATTATTATTATTATTATTATTATTATTATTCAGACTGCGACAAAGATGTCCTCACACCAGGGATCAGTAGGTGGTTGTTAAACCGGGACCAGGCGACAAGCCAGATCTGGACAATTACTCAGACCAGTGCAACCCAACCCACTCGGAGTACAAATAGTACAACCCCAGCTACACTGGTTCGGGGACCAAGGCAGACCTAGATAACCACGCCAACCAAAAGAACCCCAACAACCTCACATACTAGGAGAAGAAATGAGGCTACACCCCAACTTAATATGCCATGGGCCAGCCAGATCGGACGATATTGGTATTGCTGTGGCTTTGAGTGATATCGTCTTTTTCTCAGTTTTGTATGTTTCGTGGAACAACAACAACAAAAAAATTAAAAAAAAAAATAAAAAAAAACCCACAAGAAAAGGCTACTAGAAAATTTAAAGGCCTCATTTGTAAACTGTCAACAAACACTCTCTGCAGAACGTCTTAAAATAAAAAAGACATACATAAGTTTCTCCTTTTGTTTTACTTCTATTAATAACGATCGATTTCTGTCTGAAGCAAACATTACCCTAGCAGCTACATCGCGCCAAGAAGCCACTATTCTCTGTCTGTCTGTCTGTCTCTGTCTGTCTCTGTCTCTGTCTGTCTGTCTATCACAAACTCACACAC
>JAECUM010056816.1:17500-22485 GCA_016617855.1 Megalonaias nervosa | reverse complement strand
TATATATATATATATATATATATATATTGACATATACAAATCACCCGACCTTCATACGCAAATGGAAGGTCAAACATCATTCTATAAAAAAGAAACATTTTCTAACATTTTCGAGCACATATTCTCTCTCTCTCTCTCTCTCTCTCTCTCAATCAGAAACCTAAGATGAAAATGAAACATCTGTATTCGTTACAAAATAAATTGTTCATTGACAATTATGACACTTTATGACACTGAACTTATAATGTACCTTCTCCAGTTGATAAGTCTGGGGAAAGACAGAGAGGATGAAGATAGGAAAGGGAGTGCTAAATTATTTCGACATTCTATCGTTATTAAATTTGCATCAGAATCTCCATTTTCTAACTTTGATTATCTATGATTTATTTTTTTATCTAATTGGATTCGAGTTTAAAACTGAAGTGGATCATGTTGATGGTCAGTCATCTTTTATTTAAAATTGAAAAGTGTAACTCTTTTGCTGGAAAAGAAGTTCGATCGAACACTATGAATCCCTCTATATCAGCCACTCTATTTTGTAATAGGTTAATTACTGTACATTATTCATAAAAACACTGGCTCCATGGTGTTACGAATGAGATTCTTCCGGTATAATTATCTAATATTAATTCCTTCGAAAACGTCTGAAGTCCGATTCGCGAAAATTCACCAATTTCAGTTGAATATAATTCATCTTTTTTCTTCAGCAATACTTGCCTATTGAAAATAGGTTTTACAAATATAGGATTAAAAGGCATTGTTAATTTAAGCGAAATAGAATGCTGATTGATTACTAAGAAATGTATCATAAATTTGAAACAAATATGACATTCTTTGCAAATACTTTAGAAAAAAGTCAGATATACATGATATACACATAAATGTGTTGTATTGTGGAGGCAGGGGGGCACGATTGTAGCGCATGTGCATCATAAACTTGGGTCATTTGTGAATCATTCGCTTGGTGAAGAATTGCCGCCTTTTCAGGAGTCATATAAACATATAATTCAAAACCAAACATCTAAATTGTGCCTATATCCTTCACAGAGGTCTCTGGATTGCTTGTAGGAATACAAAAGTATGGTAGAAACAATGATAAAAGAAAGAATGAAATTATGGAAGATATAGAGAATATAAAAAGTACCCACTAAACGAAATTAGAAAGAAAGGGAAATAAAAAGATAGAAAGAATGAAAAAAGAAAGAAAGCGACATATTCGACAATTTTACTTAGCAAGAGTCAAAAACATCTTGCATTACGTTTTACGAATATTACTGTGTGCTTGCTCGAAGAAGATACGTTGAGAAACACCAAACATTTCTATCAAAATTACTTTTTATGTTGTGACTGGTGCAATGTAAAAGTATATATATATATGTATGTATGTATGTATGTCTGTATGTATGTATGTCTGTATGTATGTATGTATGTATGTATGTGTGTGTGTGTGTCTGTGTGTGAGTGAGTTTGTGTGTGTGTGTGTGTGTGGGTGTGTGTGTGGGGGGGTGTGATGATTGACAATCGATACAGTGACACAATCATGAAGCTTCACCACACACCTTTTTCCGAAACGAAACCTTCGTGCTGTGAACAAACTATTCTACAGTAACATCTGTATCTCAGTCATCTGTTATTGAAAAAACGTATAAAAGAAACTAAAAACTGAATATTAGACTTGAAGAGATTGCCATGACAGAAACCCCTTCTGCAGACACATAAGTGTCCTAATAAAGCGGTTCTATTGCCAATTGAACATCCTGATACTGAGGTTTCAAAACAAGCAGACTGTGAATATGCTAAAATTTCGCAATACAATAGTTGTCTGTCTATAGAGCAGAGACAGCGGATAAATTTGTCTAGACATGAAGAACTTTGCCAACTTTGAGTGCCAAAAAATTAAATGGCGTTGTAATGAATTTCAGTATCTCCTAAAATACGACCAAAACACTAATTAATGATTGAACTGCTGAGTTCTGAATTTTTTGTAAACAAAATTCTCTGAAATGATTTACATTGTTTGAAACATTAATTCGTGAATTTCTACTAATTTTAAATTCATCTCTATGTATCGTTAACTTAATGTAACTTAATTTAATTTAATTGAATTCACCTGTAAGGTTATGGTTCATGTTTTCAGGAGAAAACGTTATCACCGCAAACTCGACATAAACTGTGATGTTACATTATTTTCTATATCTAAAATGCTTTTAAAATCTCCCCCCCTCTCTCTCTCTCTCTCTCTCTCTCTCTCTCTCTCTCTCTCTCTCTCTCTCTTTATAATATTAAAAGCGGAGACACTTAACATTAAATCATTTCCGTGGATCAAACGGACAGTGCTTAGTACGCTTAAGCACCCGTATATTTGTACTAGAGATTTCGCAGTCATCATCTTAAAGGAATTATAAATACTGTGGCATATTTAAAACTTCTATTTTATCCCCCTGTTTCTCCGGCATATTTAAAATGTCAGGTCTCTCAAGAATATGCAATACTTTAATTCCATCATTTGAAACAAAACTAATGTAAAGATTTATGTACGCAAACAAATAACATGGTAAACTCTACTAAAATCCATTCTAAATCTTGTTCAAAGTAATATGGTGCTTTGAACATGACCCGGTTGATAAGCAGAACTCTAAGAGCATACTTAACATTTTACATTTATATTCTTAGCTGACAGACGTCTTCTCAGCTATCGATGCTTTAGGATTCTAGTGAAGACTGGTATCAAAGCTATATGATACTCAATGAGAGGTCCAGATTATTTGAACACGATCCAGTTGGTAGGCTGTAAATTAAAAGCATCATTAACATTTTACAATTTCATTTTTAGCTGATAGACGTCTCCAAAGTAATCGACACTTCACGATTCAAGTATTCTTTTCAGAACCTTCATGTTACGTACTAGTGATGTTTACTTGTCCTATAACAACTATGTTCTTAGTGGTTTATTACTCTGTACAAAATTCAGTTGAAAATAATCTTGTGTTAGGATATACTAAAGGTTTAGTTAATATATGTAGCTGTATGACTTCTCAAGGAGAAGTTACTATTGAGCGAAGTAAAAGATCAGGGTTTGATTCTAAAATGTCAATCGGAAATTTGAAGAAGAAAATGAAACGTTCATTTTTCTTCACAATATAATTTTTTTGCTATGAATGTTTCCATTGTTTATACATCTATCTGCATGTTTGGTACTCTGTAAATTTGATCCATATATGGTCATTATGTGTTTTTCTTTTATATTCGACTTGTCGCATGTAATAATTACTGTAAGGTTCACAAAACTTGTTTGTAGTCAATGCACCATAATTAATATATACTGTATCGGGTCACTACTATCACCAGGATCGGGACTAGATGGCGGTTATAGGACAGTGGTAGGCTTAGCAGCGAATCTAATCCACACGGGTACAATCATTCACGACATAAGGCAAGTTATATATATATATATATATATATATATATATGTATATAAGGTTATATATATAAGTTATTGTTAGCATATATATATATATATATATATATATATATATATATATATGAACCTAGTTGATCCGGACTCCGTTTATTTTGAAACCGCGCTATCCGGATATAATTCAACGGGAACTGAATTCCTAGACGTTAATTTGCTCCATTAATCCGGAAATAAGCGTTTCGGATCAGGAAATCAAAGTAGGGGACCAAAGTGTAAAATTACTGCAAAATTTGCCTTAATAATCCGGAAATAATCTGTTCAAACATAAGAAAATTCGAAGAACCATATATGAAAATACAGTCAGTCAGATTAAACGATTCACCGCAGATCTTGAGGCGTGTCAATATTACAATCTTTGATTGGTCAAATTCTAGTTGCTTGTTAAAGTTATAAATTGATCACGTGATTATGAGTGTGGAAAAAAAACTTAAAGCAGCTTGAACGTATTATAGCCAGCCATTGTACAATGTCACTTTTTGCTGGTCGCCTAGGTGGGTGTTAGTAATTAAATAACTTCACTGAGATTCAATCGTCCACACTTTTGACATAACAACTGTTTAATTATTTAAGTGTTTAATTAAGTATCTTGTTGTTTAGTAATTTTATGTAGCAATCGGTTTGTTCGTAGATGTAAACACAAGGTTGATTGCCTTAAGTTTTGGATAAAATAGGGCTTCAATTCGTAGTAAAAAGCAACTTCGTGTATCGTTTCAATACTAGCCATAACAGTTGTGAAATACGACTAATAACAATAACTGCATTTTATTAGTTTACCATGACGCATTCAACTGGGAGATATCAGTTTGTATCAGTTGTACTTTTTACATTGCTCAGGCGACATCATAATGCTAGCGTAGACGAGTAGGCATACCGGTCAGCATAAAAATGATTTGCTAGCACAAAGAAGATCACGAAAAAGCTACCATTCAAGATGTCTGCCGGCATATTATATCTGACTGCTCGTTAAGAATTGTCAAGTCGACAATTGCCGACATCATAAAAAAACAGAGACACATGGCTGATATGTTTGATGTGTTAATATTTTAAACTTATATTTATGTATTAGTGCATGATATATTAAAGTGACATAAACACGAGCCAATAGATGTAGTCGTTATTTTATTACAACCATTATTGAGCATACAGTACATATACAACTAACAATTACACGCACGTGTATTTTACACCTAAATGTATACGGTGTAATAACATTGTGAAAAAAAAATGTGCATGATTCATTGGTCCCGAAAACTCATGAATCCGGACATGTTCTCTGGAAACGAAGGTACCAGATTAATGAGGTCCAAAAGAACTTACGGTAATGCGAATTAAATCCCAGGTTACAATAAGCATTTTCTAAAACTAAACTATAACTAATGGAAAATAACGTTATAGAAACCTAATGTTTACAAAATAAAATGTTATTTATTATCAGAAAGTCAGTCAATAAAATTATAATATATAACCTGGACTATATAGGATATGCCAGGCAAAGTGTAAGGGAATT
>JAECUM010056816.1:0-15000 GCA_016617855.1 Megalonaias nervosa | reverse complement strand
ATGGGAGACAAGTAACAATGCACAGGTTCCAAGTGCAAAAATTTTAAAATCCATTTGAGAAAGTCCCATGAGCCTCAACTGGAGACCAACAAGCTGTTCCTGTTTAACTTGTTCAGAACATTTCTCCACTAAAAGTGTCCCAAATAAGGACCATCCATTACCCTCACTGTTCTACCATAGGATCACTAATGGAAATTTTTGTTTATGTCATGTTGTGTTTTTCTCTGGAACTGATATATTGATGTCAGAATGACAAAAGTGCCCCCATCCCTTTTTCACACACACAAAGTCATATAAAACCACATTTGTAATTTATTCTATGGTACATACATTTGAATATTATTGTTTAGGATTAAACAACGCTGCTTTGTAATTTCTACGATATGAGTGTTTCCCACTGGACGAGTATTCACAAATTGGAATATATACTTTGTAATTAAACTCAACCTACCCATCCACCCAAAGGGAAAAAAGCATAAAAAGGAAAGGAAATGCTTTCTAAGCAAATCGTTTGTTTGCTTGTTCAAATTTTAAAATGTTGACAGTCAAGTGTTGGCTAATAAAATTTTCATTTAATCTAAACAGGCCCTTTTTTCATTTTCAATAGATTATCAGATTTTGATCAATTTTATTTTCAATATGTGTCATCACATAATGCATAACATGCATCACGCATAAAAACAGAGGAGAATACGTTACAATCAGATCATGAACAAGACCTAGGGAAATTTATGGAACTTACAGATTGTAACTCAGAAGCTGAAAATGCTACGTGTATCCTGAGAGAGAGAGAGAGAGAGAGAGAGAGAGAGAGAGAGAGAGAGAGAGAGAGAGAGAGAGAGAGAGAGAGAGAGAGAGAGAGAGAGAGTTGTTCTTGTTCGGGCACTTCTGTCATGTATCATGATGACTGTGGAAATGTACAAGTAAGCGATCTCTCAACGGCATGTAGCAAGGAAGTAATGTGCGAGACTAAGAAAAGCCAAATGGAATCACAACTGAAACAAATGGACTGAAAGTAATCCATGTGCTTGCACAAAGAGTGACGGATACTGACACAAGTATTATGCTCCCTATGCTTGTTTTGGAAGTTGCATTATGCACTGAACTTGCAGACAAAGCCAATTTCTACTTGTTTTTGAACATACTGCATCAGAGCGAATGGCCTTGAGGCAGACCATTTAAACGTAGAAACGTTTACGAGGTTTTAATGGTCCTCATGAGACTGTGTTTATGTTTGCTGACTCAGGATTTAGCACGGAGGTTTAATGTATCATTATCCAAACGCAGCAAAATATGTAATGAGTGGTTAGAAAGCATGTATCAATATTTAAATATTTAAAATATCCTTGTTACATGATTGGATAGAGTGACATTTAAAAATAATATGCCAGAGTAGCTTCATGAGGGTTTATAATAGATTGTACATATATTTGTACGGAGAGGCAACAATCATTAAGCAACAAGAGTAGAATTCATATGACATGGAAAGTGTTGATAGGTATTAGTCTCAATGGTACAATCACCCATGGATCAGATCTCTAGGCTGCAAGTGTTCCTGATAATGAAATAACATAATTAAGTGGACCGATAGCCAAATGCGAACCTGGACATATAATTATGGGAGACTAAGGTTTTTTTCATTAATTATTTGGTAACTCCAATGGGCATTTATCTATTGTTCCCCCAACAAAGCGAAACGGAGAGATGAGTAAGAGGCCAGTGGAAACAACAAGGCGAATTGCTAACCTTTGTATTCATGTTGAACAAATACAATTTTTAGGATTATTCAAGGCGTGATGCCTATATCATTGCATGAACATGTGTCAATTATAATGTTGTTATACGTGCGCTAGGCAATTTACTTCCTCCATTGATGAAGGAATGTCAAATAATGGCAATCGAAAGATGATTTGTGGAAATAACAGTTTTACTTGCATTTGTTGTTTTGAGCAGCAGGGAGGGTGAACCCTACAAATTGGATTCGAGCAAACATATCTAAAACAAAGATTTCACACGAAAAAAATTTTAAAAAAACGTCAATAACGTCAAACGGATCCCTCTAGCTTTCCGTGATGAAATCACCGGGGTTAGTTAGCGCTGTTACTTCGCCGTTGACTTCGTGTTTATAAAATTTTGTGAATGATCGTTTATGTAATCGTGCACGTCATTTTTGTCAGCTCACCCTCCCTGCTGCTGTGGTTTTTATCCAAATATTGTAACAAGTCCGTTACGATATCTCGACCTCGGATCATGCAAATTTATTGTTATAAAATCAAATGGGGTAGCTTGTGCTTTTGAAAAAAAGTGTTTGAACTTAATCATGTCCATGTCCCCTGAACACCAAGTATAATAAATTGTTTGCAGCGTATGATTATCAACTCCGTTAAACACAACTAAAATATTACAGTTATCTCTGATCACTTTTGGAATTTGTGTATAACGCTGTGTAACATAAATCACGTCTGAATTTTAATGTCTACCTCGAGAAAATATCCTAGCTGGATTTGATTGTTTGTCCAGCATGACATCATCGTATACTACTAAATTATTAATACTTCCATCAAGGTCATCTACAGATGGCGCTTCATCAATATCAGTGATAAAATCAATAACGTCACTGTCTTCATTCAGCAACTTTGCATTTTCATTAAAATCTTTAAGTACTTCATAGCATCGCTGATCATCCACGGATGGTGCTACTAAATATAATTTATCCCCACTTCAGCCATCTCATTATCAGATTAAGCAATAATTGCGTCTTACCACTTCCAGATGGACCTATTATTATCATTCTGATAGAATTCGGTAGCGCTGGGTGATGCTTGACTGGCTCTTGTTTTCGTGTCGCCGAAAAGTCAATTATATCCATATAATAAATAATATGAATTTATATTGTGTTCGATGCCGTGCAGCCACTTCAACCACTGGATTAACAACAATAATAACAAAAAATAAAAAGCGTGCACTGACAGGTAAGTGTGCTGAGTGTGACACAAAAAAAAAATATAAATTTATTTCATCGTCAAAGACAGAAGGTGATATGGCTGCTTCGTTGGGAAAATTACCAGGATTACCGTGGGCGAAATATCCCGGGGAAAAACACTTACCGGGTTATAATTATTGTGGGCCTGGGACTCGTTTAAATATCCGTCTCGACAATCAAGATCAACCGCGACCTGGAGAATATCCCGTAAACAAGATTGATCAAGCGTGTTACGTTCACGATATCGCTTATCGAAGTAAGGATTTACAACAGCGACATCTCGCCGATATCAAATTAATTCATGCCATAAATAATATAAAAGATAAATCACTTCGAGAAAAATTAGCTGCTTTTCTGGTAAAAGCTGGTATGAAAGGTAAAATTATGTTAGGGTCTGGGTAGTTAATTATATAACTATTATAATGGAGTCCATTTATTATTCCCCGAAAGGATATTGGAAGGGCAAAGAAGCAGTTAGTAAACTTGCTGAAGCAGCAAAGGTTTCACGTGCTGTTGCTGCAGCGTGGTTAGCACGACAAGTAATATGGCAAATTTATCTACCGCCAAATAAAAAAATTCAGTATGCACATTTTGATGTCAGCGTTCCCAATGAAGTTCATCAAGCAGATATTTTTTTTTTGCCACATGATACTATTAAAACACGTGGACGTAAATCACGCACATATAAATACGCTTTAACTGTCGTTGATATTGCAAGTAGATATAAAGAAGCAGAACCACTCTCAACAAAGACAGCAACTGAAGTTGCATCTGCGTTTGAACAAATTTATCAACGTGGTGGTCTACGATGGCCACGGTTGCTACAGGTTGATCCTGGCAAAGAATTTCTTGGTGCAGTATCATCGCTGATGAAAAAACATAACGTCAAAATCAGACGAGGACACACCGAAATTCATCGTGATCAGGCAATCGTTGAAAGATTTAATCGAACACTCGCTGAGCAGTTATCTGGATACCAGTATGCGAAGGAAATAATTTATACAGATGCAAGATCTCGTGAATGGGTTGCAAGATTACCAAGTGTGATAGCTGCGTTAAATAATGAAATTACTCGCCCCTGCGTCGATTGCATTCAAGACAGGTCAGCATCACATTATCACGTGTGTGACCAAGATCACTATAAATTCTGTCTACGGTAAACTGTCTTGGATTATTACTCGAATATTCCCATAGCATATTACAGTTACAACTTGCACAATGATTATTCTGTCGTTGTTTTAGCGTCATAATAAATTCAACATCAATATTTAAATCACGATTATTTTTTTGTCACATTGCTTATAACCAAATAGTTTTTTTCTTATTACGCCAACAACAACTTCATTGTTGTCGCCAGCAGTTTGATTATTATTTACAATAACCCTGTGTAGTTGAGATATTCTCCTGACTCTAGATACTCCTAGACAGACTAAATTTGACCACTCGATTATGTCATCGATAATCCAGATATTTGTATCAGTAATAGTTAATACTTGTGACGAGTGAATTGTTATAGCATACCCCAGTTTCCACGGTGAGTTATTCATACTCAACGAGCTCTCAACAACATCAACATCAACTAAAACAATATCATTTAATACGAGATTTTGTTTTTCATTTGTTCCTGGAATATCAACTTCAATATTTTGTCGTCGAGTATCTGCTGGGCGATAACATAATGGTACAGGTAACGTTGGAAATCTTTCCTTGTGACGCAGGAATAATTTCTCTTGCAATTCATCACGAACTATTTTTCTACTCGCAACTATTAAATCATTTAGTGTCCACAGATTCCAAAAATCATTTACAGGAGTTTCTGGAATTATTTCACGCATTATCTCACACTGTATTTTATCTGGCTGTAGTCTGATTAATCTCTTAAATTCTTTTAGGGGTTCATCAATAGCTCTATGATCATCATTTATTTCTTCATAATAATCCACAAATGTTTTTAACCACTCGTGAGGAGACTGCCCAACGAAAGGTGGTGGTTGACCATGATCGCCACACATAATTATCGCAGTATTTTTCGTTAATAACCAATCAAGAAATATGTTTAGTGTTTCCAACGACACTGTACAAATTTCATCCCAGATGATGATTTTCGGAATATATTTCTCGCCCATCCACTCAGGTGTCCACGTATCCCCGCACCATCTAAAGAAACTATGATAAGTTTGAGATTTTACTCCTCGTTGTTTTATTTCTCTTGCTAGTCTGTGTGTAGGTGTCAACACAATCATATCTGAACTCTGCCGAAATAATTTAATCGCACGTGTTGTTTTACCAGATCCTCCAGGTCCATTGAGATAAATGGTTTTATGTCTAGCCACGGGATCAAATACAGATGGTGATGTTGATATTGGTATTTGATTGTCATTACCGTAGTATATTTCTTTGATATCAACATCTGCTGTTTCAGAATAGTCGAGTATACTTTCTTGTTTTATTCTCCATGATCCCCATTCGCCGCTACCGAGTAACGGTTTTACCAAATCTAAATATTTTTTATTTATATAAAATGAATCCGTAGCAACTCTAACAGCGTAACAAGGAAATCTATTTATCATCGATAATAAATTTATAGAAACGTAAGCAAGCATAGAAGATCTTAAATGAGTAAACTGCGGTGACTCAACCATCGATATAACTCACGATTGTACCTAGTTTGGTTCCGTCTGACAAATAAGCATTGATTCTGCTTATAAATGTTCCTTTGTTCGTTGTATCAGTAATTATAAAATCCAACTCAGCATCGTCCATGATTAATCTTGTACAATGCCGTTTATGATCATACGAACCGCCTTGAGTAAATTTACCAATTATTTTTCTACCGAGATCTTTTGCAACTTTATTTTCATAATCAATTGTATCCCAGTCTGTCAGCGGCGATCTTTGATTCGGTTGTGGTAACCAAACTTGTTTCTACGAATGATATGATATAATGGCTTCACTTACGCTCAACGACGTTAAGATTCCCGCATCAAGCATGTACCGCAACAACACCGTTGGAACCCAATGTTTTTCTGAGAAATGTCTACCAAACCACACATAAACGATCGGATGAAGATCGTTACGGAACTTAAATGATTTTACACAAGCAAATCCAGTTAAATCAAAATCAGGTAACGGTCCATTTATTGGAACTCTTGTCATTTCGTGTGTGGGATAGCCGAATCTATCAAAGTATTTAGAACATTCTCCATATCCAAGAAAACTTCCAGGATAACAAGCAACCATATCAAAGGATACAACTTTACGATGATCGTATTTGGTATTCCACAATCCGCCATCTCCATATTCGACACAACTACGTTGAACATCTTCAAGGAATTCTGATCGTGTCGGTGACCATGAATTTTTGTTCTGAGCAAAGTGAGCCGCAACTGATGGAACTGTAAAACAATTATTTAATAATTGCTCAACTTCAGAATTATCAAAATTATATTCATGCCAAAGGCGTCGTGCAAGATTCTTCATTTCGTCGTGGAGAGATTCTCTACGGTAAATATCTCCGTTAGGTTTTACAAATTGATCGTAATATGCAGATTCTGAACTCTGAAATAACCAAACAGATACAGGATCGTTCTTGCTGATATCTCCGATAGCATCAAATGTATAATAGTCATAAAATTTAACTGTTCTATCTCGTGGAAATATTGTTACAGCATCAGTCCATGCATGTGCATTATGATCAATGATTGTTATTGGAGCTCCATTTTTTGTATATTTCTGTTTGTACAAAATTTCTCTGGTCAGTGTTTTTACTGTTATTGGAAATCTTAATTTCTTTTCTAGCTTGGCAACGTCACTGATAGATGCTCCGGTATCTCTAACTGTTTCTGCCCACTCGTTTATTTTTGTATGTCTTATATCTGTTAAACCGTTTCCGCGTGTTGCTTTTGAGAAATGTCCCATGACACGCTCAGCTACGCAGTTTATTCTTGAAGTTTTCATTGGTTTGAGATCCCCAACGCTGGGTTTATTATTTAGCGGATATATCGCGTAGATAACCGCAGTAACTGGATACTCTCGCTCATAATACGGTTTATCAATACCGGTCAGCGTAACTGGTTTGGATTTATTATTTAATGTGACAGTATTATTTCCAGTATGAAACAGTATCGGTTCACGTTTGTCATGAATAATCCAAGTATCATCGTCTGTCTGCACAATACATTTTACTAGAATAATATATCGCTGATTATCGAGATAGTTAATAATATTTTTACCTCGCTCGTCACTCATTCTAGCATCAACAACAACATCTTTGTCGCTCATAATCCTGAATGTCGACCAAGTATGAGCCGCACCATCATTGCGAAATTCTTTTTTACCTTCACGGATACGATCGGTTATATCACTATTTATCAGAGCCAGATCTTACATAGAAAAATTAAATTTAGATTTTGGTAATTTGTCAAGATCAAATCTTGCGGTGGAAGGTTCAATTGTGGATAATCTCTCAAATTCCTCCATACTATATTTAAGACAAATATATATGTTTAATTAAACTTTAATTATATATATAATGATTCAAACAAACAACCGATGCCGATGGCTTATGATTGGATTTTCAACTCCTTGTAATAAATCATGTGTGAATGAATTCTGTGGCAAACACATGCAAAGTTATTGTAGAGGGAGTCTAGGACCAAAACCGTGTTTACGATGCGGTGTTGGAGTAAGAGGAGAAACACGGTTATGTGTAGCGTGTGGCGGTAAAAGATACAGAGAGTTGAAACGATATTATGATAAGAAGTCATCAGGTGAGTCTCCGTTAAAAACCGCTGAAAACTATCTGGCCAGATTTCAAAATTATCATTTAGACAAATAATTATTATATATAGAAATGGAACAAAATACATTTATAAAGCATCCCGTCATTAAAAATTATGAAGCGTCTCGTGATGGTGTAATTAGAAACTGTCAACGAAAAAACCCAGTTGGTAATGTTGATAATACTGGTTATTTCAGATTTACTGTTGGAAAAAAAAGATATCTATCTCATAGATTCGTGTTCGAGTGTTTTCATGGAGTCATCGAAGACGGACTTGTAATCGATCACATCAATTCAGACCCAAAAAATAATTCTTTAGAAAATTTATGTGCTGTTACACCAAGTCAGAATTTAAAATTCGGAAGAACCGGATATAATAATAATTCTCCAAGATCAGTTATATCCACAAACACAAAAACAAATGAAGAAATAATTTTTCCATTAATATATGCGGCTGGAAAATATTTTGGTATCTGCCGTGCTTCAATATATTATGTTGCAAATAATATTACTAAATCAGCTTATTCAGTTAAATACGATCAAAGGATCACATTTAGGTATGTATAATGAAGAGAGATAAATCCGTCATCGCTAATAGAGCAATCAAGTAGTTATCTTTCTTTTTTGTTATTGCTTATACATATTCAGTGATAAGAATCCGTTTTATTACTGATAGAGTAATCAGGCAGCTATGATACTACAGTCTAATCGTAGTGTTTAAATATCTCTCCAGTCCAGACATCTCAACGTTGTGGAAATATTAATTACAGAAAATATATCCTCAAACAGAACATAAAAACTTCAGCCGTGATATTATATTGTACACATATAGATCGCAGCAGACGACACTATACTAAATGAATCTACGCAGTTCTGCAGCGGGCGGAATCTACTAGAATAATATCGATCCAGTGCATTTACAAACACAGAGTTCTGGCCGTAACAGTGTTACAGTGTTTTAATAAAGCAGAAACGGCAGAAATATATAAAATTGCAGAATTTATTCAGAAACAGAATATTATTTCGGTATAGGGATTTGCCGTCCGTGACATTGTCGGTGACACAGTCACTGGTGAGACAGTGTGAATATTTATATACTTAAATTTAACTGTATATTTGTAGAGCTCCGATGGCCGTGTGGTTAAGGTGTTTGCGTGCGGATCCACTAGTGCAGACTCTCTGCGTGTTCGAGTCTCCAAAAATGCTAAAGATATATTATCTTGCATTCGGCGACAGATGCTATTATAGTGGGGGAACCCGGAGAATTTCCTCGAAATCCACAACAGACAAAATACACTTTCCTATCATACCACCCTTGTGGTGGGTGAACTTTTGCACTCCCAGGGGTTTGTGTATGGGGGGAGAGTGTACAAAATCTGTTGGACGTAGACAAGATTCCCCCGTCATCACCATTTGTATATATTCATGTTCATACAATCATCCAATTATATGTTTGTGCCGTCCAAAAAATATCATCAAAATCATAATCATTTGTATATATTCATACAATCATTAAAAAAAAAAATCAAAAAATCATCTCAAAAACAGTCCTCGCTGTGGACTATTACTTTTATTTTTATTCAGAATATATTTTTATTTTTATTCAGAATATACTTTTATATTTATCTGATTCAGAAATACTTTTATTATAATAAAATTTTATTTTTTATGAATTCTGTACAGATTGTATGAATTTGATAAGTAATATACCCTTCAAAATTGTGACTTTGGTCAGATTTTCTGAATTTGATGGGCATTATACCCGTCAGTTTGCGAATTCTGTACAGATTTCATGAACTTGATGTTCATTATACCCGTCTGCGTTGGAATTTTGTACAGATTTCATGAATTTGAGGGGTATAATACCCGTCAGTTTGCGAATTCTGTACAGATTCTGTAAAATATTTTATTTTTGATAAATATTTATTATGATTCAGATTTTTGTATGAATTTTGTACAGAATTCAATAATTTTGTACAGATTTTATGAATTTGATGGGCATAATACCCGTCAGTTTGCGAATTCTGTACAGATTTTATGAATTTGAGGGGTATAATACCCGTCAGTTTGCGAATTCTGTACAGATTCTGTAAAATATTTTATTTTTTATAAATATTTATTATGATTCAGATTTTTTTATAAATATTTATTATGATTCAGATTTTTTTTATGAATTCTGTACAGATTTTATGAATTTGACGGGTATTATGCTCATCAAAATTGTGACTTTGGTCAGATTTTCTCAAATATTTTATTTTTATTCAGAAATATTTACTCAGAAATATATTTTTATTTAAACAAATAATTTATAATATATAAAATAATGAATCACGAAAACATCACATCAATTATTTCTGCTATTAAGAAGTTACAACACAGCGGCGTGAAAATATCTGACCAACTTGATCCTGAAAAAATAATGAGTGATTTTGAATCATTACAATTTCGTAGGTCAGAAAATAGATACACCTTACCCGCCGATTATAGATTTATAAAGATAATCCAACAGGCGATGTTACGATCGCTGGCGGCAATCACTGATACGCAGGTGAAATTATTTGTGCCGTTATCACGGGCCATCGAGCGGGTTAGGTTAGAATTATCTCACGAATACGAAACGAAAAGGCTCGTACATGCTCGTATAAAACAGCTGAAAGATATCATGGCGATGACTGAGTTGATAAACGAAGACGCGGAAGAATTACTGGCTAAAGATAAAGACGACGAGTGTGACTGTAGTGACTGCGTCACTAGTGACTGTGTCACCAATGACGAAGTCATCAGTGACAACGTCACCAGTGACAACGACGACGAAGCTAGAATACCTACTTGTAAAGTTGTCCCAGCTGATTTTAAACCGTAAAAAAATAATTGTTGTATCACGGCCCAACAAAAAAAAATATTTTATCCTTGACGTTCTCTTTGACATTTTTTTTGCTTGGTGTTTTCTACGATGACGTTCTACGAACGCGCGTACAGGTTTATATTCGCCGACTCCGACCTAAGATCGAGCAAGTGGCCATTTTGGTCAGTAAGTTTGAAATTTATCCGTGATAAGAGACGACTGTGACATCGCAGATAAACAACATTGATTGGTTCTGATACAATCAAATAACCTGGAGGGACTTGAGGTGTAAATGAGTAAAGAATGTATCCTTGTTGGGCTTGATTGGATTTATCAGTGTCAACTTGATAACTGCCGTCGACGACGTCACATACTAGATTGACAGCGATCGTTGATGTGATATTAACGATACCCGGTGAGACATGACGGCCACCACCATATGGGTTGTTATCGTATCGGAGAATACCTGCCGGTGCAGCTATTTTTCTCCACGATTCGAGGATTTGAGGAAAATAATCATCGATAGTGTCGTTGAGTTTCTTTTTTAGTCCATCCGTGTTAAGTTCGGGTATGACAAATGCTTGGAGCTCTTTTCGTGTTATTTTATAATGATTAAGGAATTCTTGAAAGCCATCTATCATTCATTTATATTTAGCTAAACCTACCATAATAGCTCGATTAGCAAAATTTACATCAGATATAATTTTATTTAGTTGTTTTATTACCTCTATGATTTGTTGTTTTACATCATCACTGTAAAGCTGCGACAGCGACAAGAATAAATTTTTTAGATCAGTAAATTTACGATCAGATTCAACATTAATGGCCGTGGAAAGTTTTCAAAAATCAATTTTAAACGTTATACGGTCTCCAAGACTCGATTCTGACAATGAAATTATACGTGTAGGATATTTTGTTCCATCATCACCTACGAGAAAATCTGGTGGTCTATGCGCATGAATACCGATGTTATCATGGATGAGTTGTGAAAATTCTGACGATGTTACTGTCATGATAAATTCATTCTTGGTTGGTTCAGCAGGACCTACATATGGAGGTGCGACATCAGGCCATCCTAACACTGATCTGATCGAACTTTGATACATGTCAACGGCGTAATCCTGAGAATTTATTTCGATCGCCGAAGACAGTGTTGGCTCGTGGACGGTAATGGCAATCTTTGATTCTTTTCCTGCGATGGATTTAATTCTGCGCTGGAATTCTTCGTTGATCTGTTCTATTTGATAACTACCCGTTGGAATACTAACTACTTGCCAATCTGGCGTTCCGTCGGTTTTGTTTTTATTTCCAAATACTAATGAATTATTCGGTTGTAGTCCACCAAACGATTTTGACCTAATATTGGGCCAACTATAATAAACCCATAATTGCGCTAGCGCTATCTCGGAAGCTGGAATTGCAGTTGGAAAATTAATACTGAATTCAGGCGAAGTTGAACTCGCTGATATCATTGTGGTTCTTACCGGAGCAGTTTTAGTGACGATCTGTTGTAGCAATTCCTGAGATCGCTGATCGAACGTTGACATTATTATACTATTATTGTTTTAAATCACCGACGACGACATCATTGACGACGTTGTCGTCGAATACTTCATTGTATATCTTTATTGCGATACTGAATTCTTCGTCGGATATTATTCCATCATTAAGCGACGAAGAAATAAGCGATGATAATTTAGAATATGCGGTCGTTGCTGTGTGTAATTTCATCGTGTACTCGTTCAATTGTTCATTCGTGCACGTATTTATCTTCTTTGCGATTATATTAAATATTCAAGCGATCGACGCTGACGATGAAACAATGATTGTTACAACGATCCGCGCCGTCATCGTCGCTAGCGATGCTAATACTACGCCGGTTTCAGCAACTAGCGTAGAAACCGAATAAACCATGATATCAACGACGTTTGCACGTCTGCGATACTTTTTTATTTTCTCTGTATAATTATCGATGATGGTTTTAAATTTATTCTGCCATGTTGTTACTTGATCGTATCTGTATCGCTGAACGTCTATCATTATACTTTAGTTGTTGTCTAAGACAGTGATAAATTCCAGACACCACCAGTAACGTCTCGGAGGTATTTCCGTTGATATCAACGTAAATGTTTCTTTGGTGTCCTTGGTTAGCATCACCAGTACAGGATTATGATATACATAAGGCGATGATGAAGTGGCCGCAGTAATTTCCAAACCATACATGGACAGCCTGTATAATCCAGTTACTTCTGCGGTATGTTCGAGACTGTTATCGCTCGGTGTCCACGTTGATACCCCAGACGCCACCGTGTACGTGATGTTGCTAATTTATTTGTGTGGAATTTTAATCAGATTGGTTTTTTCAGTGATGTTAGGAATTCCGCTGACAATATCATTGAGTTTTGTATTATATCTTTGAGATTTATGTCAACGGTTGATGGACTTCCAAAGAATTCTTCAGCGGTTTTATTAAGTTTTTGAAAATTTCTACGAGTATTATTAAACGCACCTACATGAACGTCATACTCGGCTCGAAGTGTATTTACTCTATCATTGATCGTGGTATCGCTATCATCCACATATTTCTTCGTTGCGGCATCTTCGTCGCCGTCTGGTAATCGTAGAGCAACAATTTTATTTGAATTCATGTTAATTTCGCCGGTCATAATACCCCCGGTGGATTTTAAACGATCAGAAACACTTTTTCGAATTTCATCTCGACTTCCCGCAATAGATACAGATGAATCTCTGATCGTTCCAATGTTAGTAAACGTTGCAATGTTACCTTCGGTTGATCCAAGAACTCTACGAAGAATTTCAGTCCATTTGAGATTACTCGTTTTTAGAACTCCAAATTGGTCTTGAAATACAACGACTTCATTGGTGTCTACGGATGTTAAATTCGTCAACGATGCAAAGTCATCCTTGGTAACGTAATCTGATAAATCTATGTTGAGTTGTTTTTTACCAGGCGCCGTAGCAGGTCTTCCGTAGATATCTACCATTATATGATTAGCGATTATTTAATGTATATACGTGTACAGTTTTATGAAGTGGTTTCGTTGATCTTGATACAGCATCAAGTACTGCTAGCGCTTCGCGGCCACATATTGGTGGATCCGTTAATGTTTGTGTTGGTAGCGTTGAATACCAGACTGGAATATTTTGAAATCTGCCGACGTATTTTAAAAATTCTTTTGGTGGCGCCAATCCATACAAATTTAAAAATTCTTTTGGTGGCGCCAACCCATACGAATCAAAATAAATAATTCCACGTGGATCAATGGCATATGCGACCCAAAGAGTATCTGGCCCCATTGATGAATCAAGATTGATAATACCTGTTTATGACAGTGCCGGATTTTTTGGTAATTGATCACGCATAAAAACACCTCTCAAATTCTTCATATTTAACTGCTTAGCGGCGTTGATAAGATCAAAATTCGATAGTGTAACTATCGTTGACGACGTCATCGTTGAGTCCCTGGAATTCTTAATCCGCGCCCCCAAACGTTGTTTGGTCGAGACCCTGAAAGTCTCAGACCGTGACTTTTTCGTTTCCTTTTTTTAATCCCTTTCCTGTTGCTTTCTTTAATGCCATTCCGGCCGCAGTTCCAACTGCACCTAACGCAGCAGCTTTTGCAACAGCTGGAGCGACTGCGGCTATTAATGCTGGGATAGCTGCGAGAAGCGGAAATATACCTCCGGTCTTAATAGAATCCTTGATGGCGCCCGCAGAAAGATTTAATCGTATTCCTTTATTGGCGTGTTTAGCTTCGTTGAATCTTTTAAACTGACGCTGAGTCAACGATAATTTATTTTCACCGCTCATTTGATCGTGTTTTAATGTTACTTTTGTTCCGCATCGTGATGCCGACGACGATTGTAATCGTTTAATCTGACCCGGGGTCAGACTGACACTAACATCATGATATGACATTTATGATATATTTCTGACTTCTAAATGTGATGACTGCGTCACAGACTTAGGTCAGTAACGTTTGCATATTTTCTACTGGAGCATCAACGATTCTCATGCGGCCACCAACACCTTCAAGTAACATTGCTTTATCGGATAATATAACGGCGATTGCTCTGTAATTAGGAACATCTCCAACATTTCTGTTAACGCGAGCTCGAAAATGTATGTCAACGACAGACTGTCTAAACAAATCCAAATGCGCCAGTGAAAAATAATAAATCGGATATAGCAGTGTAAAATCAAACTGTGATATTTGCAAACCAGTATCAATATTTTGATCACGTCCCATATACGACATCAGACGATGAAACGCACGTGCTACATGATTTAGCTCAAAATTCAACAATATGTCCTCGGAGGGCTCTTGATGTCCGATTATCCACAGCGAAACTTCGGAAACACCGAGTTTA
>JAECUM010056815.1:0-20642 GCA_016617855.1 Megalonaias nervosa | reverse complement strand
CTATGTCCCAACAAACAATTTCGAATTGCTTCTGCTAATTCTTTGTGATTTAATATATTAACTCTTTGATGGTGTTTTATTTCTCCGAACATTTTATTATTTATTAATTAGATAAAAGATATATTATAATAATGAACTTAATTGAGAGACTGGCTGAACTATATTCGAGCGATTTTGTTTCAGTTTCAAATTTTGCATCAGAAAATATTACTAACGATTGATTTGCTGGTTATACTGAAAAAGATATTTTGCATAACTATGACGACGAAGAAGAAGATGTTGTTGTTGTTAGTAAAAAAAATTTAAGCAGACCAACAACTGGACGATATGATGTTAAGTACCATATTGCTAAAACAATAATAAAATTTAATTTTACTATCACAGAGCATCAAATATTTTGGCAACTTATAAAACCCTTTTTAAACGTACAAATAACTGGACAACAAAGAAATATAAAATACGATTTTATTTTTGTTACAATATTTAATTTAATGCCAATCGATGATGCAAGAAAATTACATTTAATTTCTTTATGTAAACCAGTAAAATGTAAATCCGTACTAATAAAATACGAAGAAATTTATAATAATATTATTCGATAGACTTAGTTGGTGCCCAGCTATGAAATTTATCGCCATACCCTCGCCATTTGACTAAACTTTTGTTGCCCCGCTTTTTAATAACTTTTTCAGTATCAAATATATCTTGTTCTGTTTCCTGAAGTTCTTGCTCGTTAAAACTGCCAGTTATAAGTTCACCTAATAAATCTTTCAACGAGTATGTAACTGGTATTGATAAAAGTACTTTATCAACAACAAATACTTCTTCGCTCCAGTTATGAGTATACCCTTTTTCAAATGTTTTTTTCGTGAGAGAAATTCTAACTTTATCACCAACTTTAAATTTATGTCTGCGGTACATATTTTCGTTTGCTAATATTGGATTTGCAATCGCGTCGTTTGGCGACATTTCCCTTTTGCCTAGCGAAATGGATCTGTGTTTCGTGTTATTATACTTGTCAACAATTTTTTTGGTAAATTGTCAGTATATTTACTCGTATTTTTAGCTGTCAAATACTTGTGGATTTTTTCGTTGAGCGTGCGATTAAATCTTTCAACGATGACGCTTTTTCCCTCATTTCCTGTAACATATTTTTTATTTTATTTTATTTTGCTCTAAAAATTGTTCAAATTTTTTATTAAAAAATTCTGCTCATGATCAGTCCAGATTTTATTTGGTTTTCTTTCTGTAGTTGTTATTATTTGTTGTAGCGCAACAGTCATCGATGTCCCTGTTTTATCCGAAACGGGTATACTAAACGCGTATATACTAAAAACATCTGCAACATTAAAAATATATCTTTTTGGAGCGCCATCAGTGCCAACGTTAAATTGAGCTAGATTTGAGACATCGACTATATCTATCGCCCAGATATCATCAATAGCATTTGCGACAACTTTACGTCGCTGAAACTTTTTTTTTTTAGGTTTATGTAGCTCAGACGCTAGCGTCTCTGACGCAAAATCATCATATAATTCTTTTTTTACCGAGACCAAGTTTATATTTTGCTCCAATAAAACCCTGGACCAGCCTTCGGTCAACACGTTCTCGCATATTTACAGGTTTCATATCACGAAGTTCGTCTAACAGTACTTTATCGCAGCTGAGTTTATTTTGTTCGTTGTCTGGACGTTCAATGTCTCTGTAGCAGATATCATGGCGCATTGCTATTGCATCAACTTGATTGTAAGGCTCTTGTCCTGGCAGCGGATTATCGTTTTCATCAAGTTGTTTATCAAGAGGATTATAAGGTCCAGTATATTTATGGCCTGGTAATGTCCAACCGTCTTTTGGTTTCGGCAATTTGCCAATAAATGTATGTATATCTATACCTGTTCCAATTATTTCTCTGTTGTTGCATTTCTGATAATATGTAACAAATTTATTTTGCTCGAGGCATAAATCTCTATCACAATCGCACTCGCATGTCATTATTTATTTTATGACTGACACATTTTTCAGATTTATAATAATATTGTTTCAGTCGTCTACTAAAATAATTTCTGGATAACCCGCTCCGGACAACTTTGTTGCTGGCAAAAACATACTTTTTCTTTTTCCACAGATTGCACAAATACTTTTCAGCATTATTCTATTATTTTTTTGTTTTTTCTGTTTTTTCATCTTTATTTTCTGTTTTAGTTTTACACTTAAGACAATATGTTGACATTGTATATCAGTGAGTTCAGATAAAATTTAATGCAATCTCATCATTAGCGTGAGAAGGTTGTTTGTCAAATTGTAAAATAAACTTTAAAAAATCTGGATTTTCGGTCATCTGTTTAATAAACATTACGCAATAATATCCACAAGCGGAAGTTCCAACTGGTTGAATTTGATTAGACGAATAATTTATTATTTTCGCAAGAGACTTCGTCTCTGGAGATTTTGTCTCTTGAATTCTACTCATATATTTTTTTACTGCGTCACTTGGTGGAATTCCGAACGAGTCAAAATAATTGTTATCATAAACAGCTACCCAATGTGTGCCAGATCCGTCATTAAAATCTTGTATATTTATAACACACGAACCTGGAGACGCTAGCGATGGAATCGTCATAAGTTCATCTTTAGAATAAACTCCACTGAAATTTTTTACTTTTTTTAGTTTGTCAAGTATATCAAAATTACTTAACGCAGACTTCATCTCCTTGTTCCTGGCAACATTAGTCCTCGTCCTACTCCTAACAGATTTGGCAATAGACTTCCTGCCAATCCTGCTAGTAACGGGGCTATTGGAATAAATCCACCTTTTCGCCTCTGTCGTGTCTTTTTTTCGTCGTTGTCTTTCTTTTCGTCGGTGTCTTTCTTGTTACTATTTTTCATTTTGGCATTATATTTATCAGTCACATAAAATTAAACTCAGAAAATTACAAGTAATTTTCCTAATTTTGTTGCCATCGACATTCATACGAAACATTAAAGTAAACGAAAATTTTCTTTATTCCATGACCTTCAGCTGCCTTTTTCGTTGCGCCAGATACTGCTCCAGACGCTGCTGCTAATCCTAATGTACCTAACACTGGCAAAATTTTAGGTATTAACGTTCTGGCCATTACAGATAGTGCCGGACCGAAGAAACCACCTTGTTTTGACATCGCAGTTATTTGTGCAGCACGTAAATTTAAAACAAAAAGTTTCTTGCGATCGTATTTATTTACTTGTTTTTTGGTTAACATTAATTTTGTTAAAGTACCTAAAACACCTGCGGCAACACCTCTGGTGTTAGGGTTGACCTTTAACGATACTTGCCTTTTCTTTGCAACAGCAGCTGCTAATTTTTTAACTTGACCATCTGTCAAATATATTTCTTTTACAATATATTTTGTCATCTTATATTAAAGTTACAGATTAAACTTGTACTGACATTTTACCTCCAACAAAATAAATTGTAATAGTTCTGTCGCTGATCACTAACGCATATACATATAACTGCGCTGCTGGAACTGCTCCTAATGTCCAAGTAATTTCAATATCAGCAGTTGAAATTACATCTTTTTCATTTTGTTTACTAACATCAAAATAAAATATCGGATAAAGTGTGCGGGATTCCTTTACTGATATATGAGATCCATCTCCAACGTCCTGATATTTTGGCAATGCGTCGAGCAGGGACATGTAAGGTCGAGTAATATTTTTATTAGCGTTATCTGCAAAATTACATTCTATCGCTCGCTCCGGGTATTGCTTTGAATTTATTCTAGCATATATTCGTCTAACATCAGCATTATCAAATATCGCATTATTTTGTTGTTGGTTAATACGTCGCGCTTGCTGTTGAAATAAAACAAATAATTGCCGTGGCTTTTGTTCAGTTGACGTTGTTGTGACTCGCCATGTGTAGTCGGTGGTATTTGGAACTGCTGTTTGATATATGTTATGTTGCTGAAAATGAATTTTCTTTGTGCGGTTTTTAAGAATATCATCTAGTTCGAGCGATTTTGAAACTGTCGGCGTTATTCGTGGCATCCACAGCGCAAGTTTGATTATGATAAATTGTACATCAGCTCCGCCTAACCTAAACAGGCAGTCGTTTTGTTCTGATCGATCTAAAATAAGCGTATGTTTAACTCCACGAAATACTTTATTATAGTCCGTGCAAAAGCCAAATATTTTACTTCACGGCAGCATCATTGTAATTTGACGTGATACTGCTGCAAGTGCCTTTCTCTTAACATAGCCATCATTGTAACGTACATTTCTTACGCTAATTGCCCAGTTAACTAAATTTAACATTGCAACGCCGTCATCAGCTGCACCTGCTGGTGTTATACCAAGATTATTACAAGCTGCAATAAGTGAAACTCTTGTAGCGTCTGCATCAGCGGCTGCATCTGGTGCTGCTATACCAAAATTGGCAGCATTAGCAATACGAAAAGCTCTTACAATTGAAAAATCTGCAGCTGCATTAGCACCATGTGCAAATGCTCCTTTTGAAATAAATTCTCCAGATGCCGCATTTCCAATTCCAGTATCTTTAAACCACATCAAATTAGTTGCAGTTGATTTGGAGTAATCATCGGAAAACGAAATAGTATTTAAGATTGTACTTGCAACTTGTAAGTGACTTGAAATATCTCCGACAGTTTGATTGGCCAGCTGATATCTAGCACCTTTAAATAAATACCAACCATCATTTATAAGAGCTACTTCTACGTCAGCTGCAATTGCGGCAGGTGGAACAGCTACTGTCATAATCTGATCACGAACTTCTAACAATGCTTTATGAGGCAGTGGAAATACGTCATCATCTCGAGTATTAAATGTTCTGGAGCCAGCCTTATTAGGTTTGTTGGAATTTTCATCGAGATACTCAATATATTCAAATTCTGTTACCGTGTCATCTTCGTCATAAATTTCTGCTAAATCGAGATAATTTTTTACAGACATTTTTTTTATTTATTAGATTATACAAAATTATTGCTAATCATGTAGTGATTGGCGTTGTTACTTTAGACATTAATGTTTGCTTAATTTGCTCTCCTTTCGGTGATGAAAGTTTTTCTTGTTGTTATCATTGCGCGTTGGGTTTCTTTTGTTGGTGCGATTTCTGAAATAGCTTGTTTGATTGTCGGTCTGTTTATTTTATCAGCTATTTTTTGTCCAACAACAGTTCCAGCAGCAGATGCAGCTCCAGTTGCAAAAGCTTTTGATGCGTCAAGTGCAATTGGTGCAACTTTATGAGCTATTCCCGGAACATTTTCTATAATTTTAGCAAATATATGTCCCAAAAATCCTCCTACTATTTTTCTTCGATAAACTTTTTTCTGTTTCATTATATCTGAGGTTGTATATTTTTATTACCAAATCGTTTAGAAAATATGTTTACAATTGTTCGCGTAAGTGTAAATAATAGGTAACAATTTCATTGTTAAAATATAACTGTCTTCCAGACTAATCTGTCAATTGCATATTTACTTCTGTTATTTGATTTTCAACGTTTAACGGATAATAAATAACTTGACGTGGACTAATTTGCATCAGAGATCCTGGCGGAAAATCTGGTGAAAAACTGTATATTGTTTGTCCTTTACTGCCTAAGGCTGAGTAAGATCCAGATGCAATAGAGCAATTTACCAATATTGCGTTTACATCAGTTATATTTACTGGCAGTTGGCCGTCATACGTTTCGGGATTATCACGATTAAGAGCAGGATATACATAATTATAAAATCCTATTAGTGGTGCGATACTTGTTTGCGATACAAGACTAATTGTTATATCTTTAAATGTTATTCTAGCGCGTAGCGTATTATAATTTGGTTTCAGCTCAAAATTATCAGCTATACCTTTATTTTTTGTTATAAGTTCTTTTATTATTTTATTGAGATCATCAATATTATAAGCTCTTTGTGGAATTTTAATTGTTTTCCACGTGACAAATGGTTAAGTACGTATAGGAATAGTAAATGCAAATTCATCATTTACTCCAGTTTTTACGTTAGCCATAGCATGCCTGCAAGTGCATGAAATTAGTCCAATTTCATATTGTTTTTCACGACCTAGTTCTATTGGCGGAATATACTTTACATAAAAATTTGCGCTATCTTTATCAGATTGGCTGGAGTCTAGTAATAATGTTGCTGACATTTATTATTATATTTTTATTATTGAATCGCGATGTAAAGTTTCGTATTCGTCAGATATCAATAAATTTTCCGATCTCAAATTATCAAGTATGTCAATAATTTCATTATCAATTTCAGCACCAACATTTCCAGCTTCTTTTGATGATATCAATAATATTAATCTGCCAATCATTTCAGTAACTGATGAAAATATTCTAACTCCAGTTCCTGTTTTCTTTCTTTCTTCTTCTAAAAGTTTTTTTAAGCGATAATCATCATTATGTTCAAATAATGTTTTAAAAGTGAATTTATTTTTTTCAACATATTCTTTATCTCTAAAATTTTTTGCAATAGTTTTAAAAACAGTAGCAATAGTATCATTTCTAGCTTTTCAAAAAGTTCTTCAACATTTTCCATTTTAGCTATACTAATTTCTTTATAAGCTCCTTTAACTTTTTCTCTGATATCTTTTAATTTTTTAATGAGATCTTGGTATTTATTTTCTTTCCAATTATAAATATTATCAACGTCAGAAATATTATATTTTTTCATAAAATTAAAATATTCTTCTAATGTTATTTCTTCTTTTGCCTTGCCTTTATATTCATCACGATATCTTTTATATTCACATTCTGATATTTGTAAATCTTCTTCGGTCATTATAGGAGCTTGTAGTTTATATGCTGATTCTTCTGGTCTTTCATCCAATAATTTTGCTTCATTAATTAAGCTATTAAGGTGACTATCACTACGGTATTGTTTATTTCGTATATTATTAATTTAATGTCATTATAGTAATTTCTATTTTCTAAAACTACTTTGCTGAGATGCTTATCACCCTCTTTTTTATTTCTTTTAATTTTGCAATTTTTTCGTCAGCTTTAAATTCATCTTTTCCAACATGATGTATTCTCACATCACTAAATTCACTATATTTTTTTATTAACATCTTTATATTCGTTATCTCTTATTTGTTATTTATATTTTCTAAATCATATTCAAATCTTCTTTTTTCTTCTTCTGTAATTTTCCTCTCTCTTCTAAGTTCTTCTTCTTCTAACCTTCTTTCAATTGGTCTAACTACTGCTGCTTCTGCTAATCTTTGTTGAAGTTCCAGTGGATTATTTATCAGCCGATCTAGTTCAGCTTGTCTTGCAACAGGATTAGCTATATGTGCTGTAACTAACTCAGCTAATCTTCTTTTCTCTTCTTCAGATCTTTCAATAATTTTTCCAACAGCCGCTTCTTGATATTTTTTAATTAATCCTAGGAAATCTTTTTCTTGTCTTTTTTTTAAATTCTTCTGACAGTGGATTGGTTTCAGGTTGTTTTCCAAGTAAAGCTTCAGTAACTGGTTTGAGAGCGGCGGCTGCTGTTTCTGCTGCAGCCACTTGACCACGTCGTGCCTGTTTGGATCATCTGCCTAATTTCAGCTTTAGATTTAACAAGTTTTTTTAGATTTTCTATACGTTTTCCGTACTTTGCTTGTCTTTCCATTAATTATATACTATTTTCTATAAAAATTATTGTAGGTATTTTTCAATACAACAGCAAAACATTTTACTCGTATTATTTGTTAATTTATCAAACATAAAAAGTCATATTTATTTGCCGTCGCTTTATGATATAATTCAATAAATGTATCTTTTGTTACATCACCACATTGTTCGTTCGCAATGTTTCTAACGTCAACATTGTCAAGTCCTGGAAATAATATAAAACAACCAGTATTTCGCCGAATAAATCTGTCAACATTATAAAAACCCTGAGCAAGATAAATAGAATTACATTTTTTATTACGTGATAGTGAAAAATATGATCTTATTTTATTCATTTCCTCGTTGTTTAGCGGAATATCATCAAAAACAACTATCTTGTGTTCGGACGAATCAAGTTGATTAACTGGAACAAGTTCTTCTGGTTGTTTGATAATAAAAAGATCTTCATCAGCCTCAAGATCATCACGAAGTTTGTCATTATAATTGTTAAGCAGCTCGTACTTATCCTGTTGTGGATTAATTGTGTAAATATAAACGCGATCGTAGTTAAAATTATCTCCTAGAAGTAAATTCATAAGCAAGTTTGTTTTTCCCGATCCAGTTCTTCCAGCAATAAGATAATGACAATCTGGGAGTTCGTTTTCATGTTTATGTTTCACCAACCGCTCTGTATCAAAATTTAATATCGACGATTTTGTTATTATTGTTATACAATTTTATGTTATATAAAAAAATTGTCAGACGATAAATAAATAATGAGCTATCATACAAAATTTGGAACATTAGTAGGAGATTCATCAGCTGTAAGTACAACAATAACATATGATAAGGTTGATTTATCAGGTTACCTGAAAAAATCCGGCGACACAATGACGGGAAACTTGTTTATGTCAAATCAACGAGTACTAGATTTAGAAACAGATTATCGCCAATAAATGTCGTTAATACACAAGCTGTTAGTTATGCACAACTTAAATTAGTCGACGATAATAAACTAGATAAATCTGGTGGAACTTTAAGCGGTAACTTAGATATGTCAGGAAAAAAAATTATACATTTGTAGACCGGGTATCCACCAGCAAACTTAAATCAAACATAAGCGGTAAGTTACTTACAGTTGAAGTATGTCGATGATAACAAACTTGATAAAATCGGTGGAACAGTTACAGGTAATATTGTCATGAACAAGAATAAAATTACATACTTTGGAGAACCAGCCACAGAATGAGACGCAACAACAAAAAAATACGTAGACGATCAAGAATTTAAATATGTGTTAGTGCGCGGTGGTATAATGCGTGCATTTCTCAATATGAATAATCATGGTATTAATGATCTCAGAACACCAGAATCAGATTTTGACGCAGCAACAAAAAAAATACGTCGACAATAGCAACATTCCGACGGTAACAGCAATAACAACAATCAACGATGGAATGATCACATTCAAAAATGATTTTTCCAATCACGTACAAACGTTTCTAAATTTTCGTAGAAATATAAACAAATCTATTAATGAATTTTCTGGAAATCCAGCGGTTGCAGATATTAAACTCGCTAACATTAACACAAAACTAAACGATATTGTTAGTGGAATTCCTAATATTATTGAGAAAACGAATCTGATTAAAATTCCTCACAAGCAGATCATCAATGTGGTATACACAGTAGCATCAGGATCAGCAACATGGACACCGCAAAATAACACTATCAAACATACCGCAGAAGTCAATGGTGTATATAGTCTGTCCATATTTAGCGGTGCAAAATTTAGTATATTTACCACATATCTATGGCGTCATTCAATCGATAGTTTTTCTGGAACTGTATCTTTAGTGTTAAATAAAGATGCCGACGAAATATTTATACTGGCACCATCTGATAAAACATTAACCGCAACGTCTTACTGGTGGTGTCTGGAATTTTTCGCTGAAACACATCAATTAAGTTAATTATAATAAATCAAACCCAGGGACTGGCACTAGAGTTTTTAATATTGTATAAAATCTGTAAACAAATATTATATAATAAAAAAAGTATAGTTGATTTTAATCATATTTCAGATAAAATTCCAAACCAAGATGTGGACGCACTAATACAATATTACATATATTATAATAAAAACTGTAGTGCGTGAAAAAATGTTAGAAATACTATAACAAAATACTTCGAGTGATATCATATTTACCACTGCTAATGACTAGCTCTGGTATAATTTCAAGTGTAGCATCATTAAATCCGTTTTTGTCAATAATATCCGGCATTGGTGTTTCTCTTGCAACAGCGTGTACAAAAAATTGAACCTCGACTTGCAACTAAAACAAAACGCTTGTAAAACAGCAAGTATCACTTATAAAAAATTACTTGATCAGATACGATCTTATTTGCGTGGTATAAAATAGGATATGGACGATTTAATACGAGAGTTTCGCATTATTGACAGTATGTTAACAGATATTCTGTCAATGAGAGTCAGCAGATATGAAAAAGATTATCAAAAAAAAAGTATAGTAATGGTAGGATATAAAATAAAATAGTCTCAAACAATGTTTTTACTTACCTGTTCATCATTTTTTTCACGATAGAAGACTTAAACTGTTTGATCCATGAAAACAGATAAAAGTGTCTCAAATCCCCATTCATATACTACTTCATATTCTCTAAAAATATATAGAAAAATGTTTTCAAAATCGTCTACGATTAAATGATAAAATACTTTCGTTTTCTATGATGAAAAATAATTTGCAGTCTATTCGTTTGATATCCAATCAGACAGAGCACTGTTTCCTTTGTTAACCCACTAAGAAAGCTGGCACTTGAACACAACTAATATATTTGCCATTGCAATTGTCTTGCTGTGAATAAAAATCAATCAGAGCGTCATAATATACTGTATGCCATCTGCCCACACGGAATTTCCATAATAACTGGATCATGTAATCATTTTGAAAGGTTAAAGATATGGAATTTCCAATGGATTTTTTTAGAATATAACGCCAAAATCAGGTCAAAGATAGGTCATTTGCAATGGATTTTCCTAAAATATAACGCCCACTCCAAATCAAGGTTAAAGATAGGCAATTTCCAATGGATTTTCCCAAAACGCCTACTGAAATCGAGGTCAAAGATATTTCCAATGGATTCTCCCAGAATAACGATATAAAAGACAGTTAGAATTTTCTTCATAGCCATTCTGCTAGAGTATGTTATGAACAGGTGAGTGAAAATATTTTTCTAACATATTTTTGACAAAATGTTAACATTGAAAGTTTTGGAGGGGTAGGGGGTCTCGGAGATAGGAACTTTGCTTACGTACACTGTAGATGTTTAGAAATATCATTATCAAATAAAATATCAACCATATTGTCAATAAATGTCATCAAATCATCTGCCCAACCTCTTATTCGTTCGTCATGTTCAGTTGCGAATAACCATACTGATCCATATTTTGGTGATACATGGTAACCAACATTTTTAATACAATTGCTTATTATTTTTGGTTTTACACCAGTATAGCATGAGGCTGATTTGATTGAATTAAATCTCTTACAAAATTTATTTGTCAGATCAAATCCAACATGTCGGATTGAATGACAGAAGGACGTTATATATATAATATTTCATTTGTTTAATATGAAAAATCTATTGGTCTAGAATCCCCTTTGGGTTTCAAATTATGTCATCATTTTCTGAGATAAAAATTTGGAGAAGGGTGTTTTTTTGAGGGAGAGGAGGTCTCTGAGGTGGTGAAAAAATGTCATAATATATTTATTTTTGAGGGGGGTGGTGATTTCTGGCCTTAAACCCTCTTTGGTTTCAAAACCTCATCTATCTTTACTACTTTGTCCATCCACGAAAGCATATACGTTGCATATCAGTTGAGAAAATATTATCAGGTTGCAGGTTTTAGCTGTTTCTTGTTTGACATTGAATACTACTGTATCAATTCAAGGAAAGCGAATAACACAAAGTCAATATCCTTATTTCTGGAATCGACCGTTAACGAAAGGAAGCAATGTTTGACAGAATGGATGGAGTGTAGCATAGGGCTTGTAAGAAAACTGTAATGTCAACACATACATTTCCCAGGGTGAAAAACAAAGAAACTGCATTGTCAAAAACAACAAAAAAGGAAAGGAAAAATAAAATAAAAAGAACACTAATAAAACAAACGAACATGGCCACCGATGTGCAGCTCATGTCTTAGCCCCATTGTACTCGATATCCACTCCTTCAGACATGCCAAATAACTGGTACGTAGCGCCTAATAGTACAGTGCTCATACATGGCACAGTAATATTGGAAGAGCATTAACGTCATGAAAAATGGAGCAAATTAAGCAAGGTTAGTGAATCCAAACAGACGTGTGTGTGTGTGTGTCCGTGTGATTTGGATTTTTAAAGTAGCTTTAATAATTTTTCAGTCATTTCGCTACGATATCTGCAGCGTGGCGGTTTACTGTAATGTCGAGCACTAGGGCATCATGCCAGATATGTAGCATTATGTCTCACCCAGTCACATTATCCTGACACCAAGCCGACCAGTCCTAAGACTAACCTCCTAATGCTGAGCGCCTAGCAAGGGAGCTGTTAGTACCAATTTTAAAAATCATTGGTATGACTAGGACGGAGTTCGAACCTGCGACCTCCCGTATCCGAGGCGGTCGTTCCAATCAGAGGTGAAATATTAGCATATTTTCAGTAAAGTAGCTACAGTGAGGGCTCTATTTATTCCCTGTTATTTTTATTTAACTTAATCTGTATATTAATGTTGCTTAATATGGTATGTCTGTCAAACCAGACGTATTTTCTATTGGAAATATTATTGACTGATACTGTATGATTCATGGTTAATGTTAAAAATTCGAGATGGTTTTGTTTAGAAGAAACTAATGTTAATTATATTTACCAACTAAGATGACAGCGTATGACTTTTGTGGTTCGACTGGAGGTAAAATGTCACATGCTGATTAAAATAAACTACCACCCTGCTAAGCTATTTATTACTTGCATCAACACAGGAAATACACAAAATAATATACTTTGGAGAATGTGATCTAATACGCGATGGTATGGGTGTTGGTGCTTGCGGGAAGGGCAGTAGGGGTGAACTAATTTTTCCCCGATTTTATGATAATACCCTTTTTAGATATATACTTTGTTTATAAACACTCATCCGCCAGAATGATCAACGGAGAGCAGTTTCCACTCTGTTTGAGATACTTGAAACTTTTATATTAACTTATGTATGCATAGAGAGTGACTTAGTATATAGATGGTAGTTACTTGGTCGCCATGCGTCTGTGTCTTTGTACACGAATGTCTATATCGAAGGCTAGATTCCATTCCTCTGAAAAAATGAGAATATAGTTTTGTGCGCACACGTAACACGATGGGTGTAAATAATACACTTGTTCGCCTCTCGATATATTCTAATAAGTTTGATTTTATTCTTTCTTCGTACTGTTTTATCTTCTCGGCTATGAAGTTTTTTCATTAATTAGTCCCACACTAGCTGCTCTGAATAATATTTTTGTTTTCAAATAGCTCCTTCAAACAAAAACAAAAATATCGATTCCACTAGCACCGTTAATAGATTTTATTTGCAGCCCCTTAACTCTACAGTTAGCAGGTAGGTCCTTTCTCCAGATTTAAAAGTTATATATTGGCATTTTGCGCTCGGCTCTACCTGTATCATTTGGACCTGACACCTTGCTATATTGTTATCCTGTAGAAATTTCACACTCGATTCTGCAGTTATTGGGTAAATCTTTATATTCTGTCATTTAGTTACCGCGTGATCACTTATCACATAATCTATAATTATCAATTGGTTATTCCACTCGACTGTGTTGACTGGGTATAATTGTTACTCTGTTATTTTAATGAATAGTTTATTTACACGAGTAACGTACCTAACACCTGACCCATTTTCGAAACAAGGCTTAAAAATCAACCATGTGGAACATGACAAAGCGCACGCATGGAATAAGAATTGAATGTATACAAAACATTGTATCTCTGAATTCCAAACGTTTTTCTAAGTTACATTGTTATTTAATCTGCAAGTACGTTCTGCTGACGTTGATTGTACGAGTTGTTTGAAGTAACATGATTAAAAAATTCGGATATTTACTATGTAAAATCTAACGTGAACTTTATTATAAAATTGAAATCGTTCCAGTACTTTTCAGCAAACGCCCACCACTTATGGAAAAAAACACTTCTTGCTAAAGTCTCCTCATTACTAATTTGAAATACGAGTCCAACGTGTGCATTATATCCCTTTCATTGTAGTTTGTGGTCCATTGTTTTATCCAAAGATGTGTCTCTCAAATTTGGCAAGAAACTGATCGATTTGTTTGGTACAGGCTGTAGAAAATGACCTCTGATCTTCACTAGGAACAAATACGTAAGATCACAATATAGTCAAAAGTTTTAAATCCACTGCGCGGATTTCATTGGCCATCAACTGTGTCCAAGATCTTGACACAAAACTTTATGTCATTTTTTTTTGGGATATGTTTATAAATGAAACAGATGGCGCGTGCACAATATGAGCCAATCAAAACCCAGACAAACCCCTGAATATGCATATGATTACACGGGGTATTTACATCATCCAGTATGTGTTTGAAATAAAACTATTTGGAATGTTTGGTCGAGATCTGCTCATACATAAAACCACTTGCACGTATACTTATGTTGGGGAAATCATCGCAAAATAATGTGTTAAGAGAAGGCCTTCGAAGTTTGATCTAAAATAGCTCTGCGATTTTTGAAAAGTGAATTGAACATAGCTTTTGATTCAGTTGTTCTACGAAACACAATCTTTATAAGAAGCAACCCCCGGCATAATTATGGTAGTGGATATTCTAAGGAACATGTCTTCCAAGTATTGTCTAAATTGTAGGGTACCGTCTTTTGAGAAAGGTTCAAATCGATATTTGGTTCGGTCGCTGTTGAAACCACGCTTTTGCTGAATAAATCACTCTTAAGAAAATTTAATGTGCTCTCTTAAAAAAAAAAAAAAATTCTATCAAGCTAACTATTTTATTTCATATTCTATCAAATGTTCTGGAAAGGAAATGGAAAAAGATCGTTCATATTTTGTACTGAAAATAAGCCTTTCCAGTGAAATAAAGCTCTAGAAGAATTTTGGTGTGTTATTTTGGAACGAAAGTTTGCTAAAACTCTATTTCAAACCTTCTCAGTTGTTTATGGAAGAAGGCTTCACTATGAACGTAGTTTCTAACAGTTTTTCGCAAAACCGGTCTATGTAATAGTACCCAGCCAATTCGCCCTTTTAATAGATATTGACCCAAGAAATATTTCTGTAGAGTTTGGCTCATATCAGTACAGTTGATATAAAGAAGAAATAAAAACTAGATTATCCAATGGTTGCCACAGAATCCACACCGTTACTGTTGACGTCACCCGGGCAATACTTTAACACATGTATTAACAGAGATTGCTGCTGAGTGTAACCCAAATTTCCTCTGTAATTCTGAATAAAAGATAAAACTCGGTTTTGCAAATGGTTGCTATAGAAAATGTACCTTTACTAAACAAGCTACCAAGGATACATTTGTGGCGGGTTATTAGTTCCAAAACATTTGTGTTAGTTCTAATTCAAATTGCCACAGTCGTTCCGGAACATAGTTTGTTTGGAAAGCAGTATCTTTAAAAGAGAAGCCACACAAGATACAGTTTGATAATATTGGACTTCTTAACATTCTCGCAGTGGCTGGATTAACTTAAACATTCTTCATACGAGTTTTATAACATCCATCTCAACACAGTTTTATTTATATCTATATTTTGTTTTTAATTTGCATTGTTGACTGTACATTGTAGTGATTATATTTGAAATTTCGTACTCATATGTTCTCTGTTAAGGTGTTAAGATCGTACAATTGCATATCATCTTACGTGTTGACAGTTACTACAAATAATAACAGCGGTAACATGGTGACAAGTTATAGGCTCTATCTCATTGGACGCATTTAGGTCAGGTGGGTTCTTAGAAGAATTAACTTATTTCCCCACCTAGGTCACATGAATAGTTATTCTGAAATATTCGAATGAGTAGAAAGATCAGGTACGTGTGGTATACTGCTACATATAGTCGTAATAAACAGAGAGCTGATCAATCACTTTCATTCCTACTTTGGATTTATTATTTTTCAGATTCTTATTTCTTGTGTTCTTATTGTAACGTCAAGCTTGCAGACGTATTTTATGTTGTATGTATAAATTATTTTAGAGGAAAGATATTCGTTTGGATTATTCATTCGAAATAGAACGTGCTCATTGGGTTATAATATTATTCTGCAAATATTGTTAATTATCCAAAGAAGTCCTTGATAATGCCATATAGTTGTAGCAAAAATATGTGGCATGTCCAGGATGCGAATTTTAGAATTATTTCAGAAAGGTTAAACTTGTCTTGAAATTCAAATTCACTTTATTTCAGACATATCCCTGGTCTTTTGATTTTACATGGTGCAACCAACACAATGTCACCTAAGATGAAGAGTTGTGTTTCCAATCCAAACCAGGAAGGGTCTGAGTCTTTACTTCAAGATGAATTGCTCGAGCATGCCAATCGCTATTCCCTTTCAGAAAAAAATATCTTCTTTGTTAAAATAGGAAATAAAAAATATCTTGGTCAAGTATTTGATGAAAGAAGCAAATGCTTTAGAATTTATTAGTAAGTCTTTAGCTCTGAAATGAAACGAAAATAATTGAAATTGAACAAAACAGATGGACATAGAATCAAAAAAAACTTCCCTTCAATAAGAAGAAACTATATCGTACCAGAAACTGGGGTTCATCCAGGATACGAAGTTATGAAACATATTTCAGAGAAATTATAATTACCTTCGACATTTAAATTCACTTTGTTTCGGTCGTTTCTTTGTCCACGATATTATGATTAAACCTATCTGAGAAATCGTTATTAAAACATTCAGTAGCTTACATTGTCGTCTAAGTTTGTGCAATTTGTTTTTAATCAAACACATGAAGGATTACATTGTGTTTTTTTACAGTAACGGTTTGGTAGAGCTTGCCAGACTTTATTCTATGTCGAAAGTAAAAATGTCGTTGGCAAAACAGGAAAATAATATTTTGATATATTACTTGGTGGAAAATAGTTTGAGTAAAGTGCTTTGGGTTTAGGTAGTAAGCCTTTATCTGGCACTAAAATGAAATTAAAGAACTTAAATAAATAATCACATGGAATTATAATTAAGAAAATTTCAGGTTGAGAAAGAAATGATGGGAATCGAAGATCAGAAAGAGGAAATATAAAAAAGAGAGATACAAAGCAAATTCAAATTTAAAAACTAATAAAGAGAAAAGGCAAAAAGAAATGCAAATTAAGATGCAAATGAAAAGACAAAAAGATGAAAAGGAAATGCAATTTGAGCTGAAAGAATTAGAACTGGCAAGCAGAAGGCACTCCTCCAAATTCAGGTTTTGAGATTAATACAATATTATGTGTGTACCGCCTTATGAAGAAAATAGAACTCGGCCACTATTTTCCTCACTTTGAGAAAATTGCTAAAAATATGCAATGGATAAGAGACTTTACTATTGCAGAGTGTACTTATTGGAAAAGCTCATTGAGTCTACACTTTACTGTAGGTACAAGAAAATGATATTGTTAACGGATTTATCTTACAAGATTATGAACTGGCACCTGAGGTTTAACGATAAACTGTTAAGAATTGTCGGACAAAAACTGGACAAACTCATGTCGAATTAGCAAGGAAAAAAGAACGATTGTTTAATATGTGGTCCTGAGCCAAGACAGTTGAAACAGATTACGATAACCTTATATAACTCATATTAGTAGAAGTGTTCAATAATTTAATCCACAGGGATGTCAAGCTCTATCTTGTGGAGAAAACCGTCGTCAAAACGACTGATCAGAAATCATTATCTCTTCTTACGTGCTTCTATTGCAAGACAAAATATTTATGGATGCCATAAGAGGAAAATAAACATCACAATAAAGAAAAGCTATTCCAAATGATAGTATTTCTAAGACGTCAAGGTTACAGTCAGGTACTGAAATCAATGTATCTGTTAGGTGGAACAATCGACAGTCTGATTAATGATGGAGACTTCTAAGCCATTCATGTTGACAGGTTCTATATCACTTATTGGTGATTCTTCCGCTATTACGATGTTAAATGATGGTGGAGCATCTTTTCCTAAGCTTTCTCTTTCTTGTAATCAAGTTGACAAAACAACCACTTGTATTCAAAAAGGAACAAGATCCCGAGATAGGTTGCTTGTTTCAAAGAGCTATTAGAGAAACGGAAGCCACACAAGGACCAGTTTGTTATTTTGTAAACAATGGGGTTCATACGAGAAAATGGAGACCAACTAAGGCACCTGCAGGTGATGAGTACCCAATGAGTGTGAAATTGTTGTTCCTAGGTCATATCGACATGACATTCATAGTCAAGCCCATGACACTCATTTAGCTGATCATTTATGGTCAGTCGAACTTATCACAAGATCTTAAATCATTTATATTAGCCGCAAATTAAAAGTGATATTTCTAGATAATGTAGACCAAGTCATGCAAACGATACTTGTTGACCATAATGGGTGCGTCCTCAAAATTTCCAGACGTAATGTATTAAATGGATTTTTAAACGAAAGCTATAGTAGAAAGTTTTGGAAAAGGTTTTCCTGACATTGTATTCACCTTCCCATATCAATCCAGTCTGATCGAAGGTGCTGAAGTAACTAACCTGTAATCTACTCATTAGAAAATGAAATTGGGGTATGACATTCACTCACAAGAAGGGAGTTTTCAGCTTGGTTATTACGTTCTTGTCCATACATCACACTCCTCTTAAGGCTACGTATTATGGTCCTTATGCAGTTAAAATGAAGGTAAGTGACATGTCATTAAGACACCTAGTATGCGGAAACAGAAACATTATTGCCATAACGTAGATAGCCCTGTTAAACATGAATCGATTTAGTTGTACTTACGCCACACAATCAGGATTTAAACAATGTTATACAATCAGATTGACGAAACCTTTGCTAATCCGATCGTCTGATTCCAAAATCATTAAATACTCTGCACCAGAAACTTTCACATCTACAGCCACAAGAAAATAATGAATTAAAACGCTATTTTTGGATTACGAACAGCTGTTTCCAGATGTTCCAACACAAGGAAATAAATTCTACCATTATATTGCAATTATAAATTCTACAGCTGTAAGACAGCATCCTTACATGATGAATCACCTCAAACAGGAATGTCTGAGAAAAGAGATTCAATATATGCTGGACAATGATTTTATAGCAATAAGTAAAACTGGATCATGTACTCTAGTGCCGAAACCAGATCACAGTGAATATGTCAGCAAAAAGATTCATTTCTTCCAATACAAACAATCGACTACTGTATTGACTAGGTTGGAAAAGCAAAATATGTTACCAAGTCTGACGTATATAAAGGATTGTGTCAAATTCCTTTCCTGGAAAGTGCAGAAAGAAATTTCAGCATTGGTAACTCTAGATGGAATTTACGAATATAATGTGATGCCGTTTGGCATGAACAGTTCTTCTTCAACTTATTAGTGTTTAAGGAACATGTGGTCTAGATACGTGTGATCCTTACATCAATGACATCATAGTCTATAATATGACCTGGAACGACCACTTGGAAACCATTCGGAAATTATTTGATCGACGCAGTGATGCAAATGTGACAAATAAAACAAACGTGAGTTTTGCCATGCTTTTCTTACATTTTAAAGAACATACTGTGGGACATGATCAAGTTAATCATATCGAAGTTCACGCCAAGGCTATCTCTGATTTCCTCGTGCATGTCAGTAAATATTATTTGAGAGAAAAAATATTTGTTTGGATTGTTCAATGGAAATATAAAGCGCTCATTTTTGGACAATAATATTACTCTGGAACTGTGATTAAAACTTTCGATAAAATTCTGGACGACACCATCTTGAGATGGTCGTGATTCTTGGAGGAGCAGTATATTTTCGATCTTGAAATTTATAATGAATTTTCCATTCATTAACAGTTTCACAGACCTTTATACGGATTAGTTTGGATTCACTTCATAATACTGTAAGTCCCTCTCACATTTTCATGTATGACTGTGATAATTAAACTTTGTTAAGTTTAACGAAACGTGTTGGTCGTGCTTCTTTTTGTTATTTAGTGTATGACCATACTTAAGGGTAGTCCAGATGTTTCAGATCCCAATTATTTCAATCATTTAAATGTATGTTAATGCAGCTGAATTGAGGAAATTTGTTTTACTCTTCGAAAGTCCTGGTTTATCTGATATTTGCTATGTTCTTTACTAAAGGTTTAGTTATAGACCTGATCTTGTTATAACTTAATGTGCTGGAAAAGAACTGTTGACCCCCATCCTGGTCCTCTTTTTGTTTCTTAGGTTTTTATATAAGGGTTGTTTACGTCAGAACGACTTATCCCTATCTTAACATCTGAAGTGAAATCATTGAGGTTTTTGGTTTTAGCTTGAGAGAATTAATTTAATTAAAGCATTAGTTCGATTTACAAAGTTTTCTTTAATACTTTCGGAATACATTACAGTTTTGGGATTGTTATGAATTGATTTAGAGACTTTTAGTATTATATCATTATGAAACATAAAGACTTAGCACAACGACACTGTTCCAGGTTATTCAGACAACAGCAAATTCAAGGTTAGAATTCATTCGGAACACCACTGGAATTCATTCGGAATACTCCATAATTTTGGAATTGTGATATAACTTTGAGGACTATTTGAGATTTAATTCATGATTTTGTAAGTTCTTTTTAAATTTTCACTTTGTGTGATATGGAAATATATTATTTGTTTAAATTTACAAAACTTGATGCTTTTCTCTCTTTTCTGTTGCTTAGTTTAAGACCATAGAGAAACATCACTATGTAGACTTCTCAATTTATATGATTGGAATTTAGACAACCATTTCCTTTAT
>JAECUM010056814.1:0-27460 GCA_016617855.1 Megalonaias nervosa | reverse complement strand
GAAATTTTTTATTTTTAATTGCTTAGCAGCATTAAGTAAATCAAAATTGGACATGGGTGTTATTAGTAAACTGTCCCGGGAAGTCTTAAACCCCTTCCGTACCAGTGTGGGGTCCCTGGTAATCTTAGGCCTTTTCCGTACCACGAAGGCGGGGTTCCTGGTAATCTTAAACCTCTTCCCTTTTTTTTGATTCTTTGTCTGGTTGCTTTCTTTAACGCCATTCCAGCAGCTGTTCCAACAGCACCTAGCGCAGCTGCCTTTGCAACAGCTGGGGCTGCAGCTGCTATTAATGCTGGTATTGCTGCGAGAAGTGGAAATATACCACCCGTTTTAGCAATATCTTTGATGGCGCCCGCAGAAAGATTAAGTTTGACGCCTTTATTTGATTTTTAGCGTCGTTGAAGTTTTTAAACTGACGCTCGGTCAACGACAGTTTATTTGCACCGGTCATCTGTTCTCGCTTTAGCGATATTTTTACTCCACGGTTATTTTTTGATGCTGATTGCAGCCTTTTAATCTGACCAGGAGTCAGACTCACACTAACGTGATGATATGACATTATAATTATTATGAACGATCTAATTACATGTTTTCTACTGGAGCATCAATAACTCTCATTCGTCCACCAACACCTTCGAGTAACATCGATTTATCGCCGAGTATAACGGCTATTGCTCTGTAATTAACAATAACTCCTGTTACCACACGAGCTCGAAGATGAATATCTACAACAGATTGTCTTGTTAAATCTAAATGTTCTAGAGAAAAGTAATAAATCGGATACAGCGATGTAAAATCTAGCTGCGATATTTGTAAACCAGTATCAATATTTTGATCACGTCCCATGAACGACATTAATCGATACATGCTACATGATTATTTTCAAAATTCAGTAATATATCCTCGGATGGTTCTTGATGTCCATTTATCCTTAATGAAATCTCAGAAACACCGAGTTGGTCAAATATCATGTGACTATGTGTTTGACTATTTACTCGTACAGCATTTTGAAACGCAATAAATATATGTCGCGGTGCAGAAACACCTTGCTGTGATGCTATCTGCCATGTAAATAAACCATCAATTGCACTCTGAACAGCATCTGTGGTCATAGTCAACCATGACAAAGTTGATTTACCGCCTTGACTCATAAAAGATAACAACCGGTCATCTTCCGATATTGACGGAGTCATCACTGGCATCCACAGGGAAAGTTTTGTAAGAATTACTTTACCAGCATCAGTACCAGCGGGTCGCCATATTGCATCATTATCATCGCCTTTTCGTACAAGTACAACTGTGTGTTTGGCTCCGAAAATGACTTTTCTGACATTTCTACAGAATCCAAAGATATGTGACAGTGGAATCGCACATGAAAATCTTCTATTTCCATCTTTCAACATTGATCTACGTGCTGCAAATTCTAAGTTGAAATTTGGGTTAGAACCATGAACCACAGGCCACACATCAGCGTCAAGGTTGTTGGCGAAGTTTCTTGGTCGTCTCATGTTGTATTGATTGTTATCAGAGTGATTAGAAGTATCCTTGACAAACATCATTGATGGACCAACTGATCTTGAGTAATCGTCGCTGTATCTCGCAAGACCAAGTATTGTTGTAGCAACATCAATGTCTTTCTGAATAGATTCAATATTTTTTCCGTCAATCATGTACGTAGCGCTGTCAAATAACGCCATAATACCATTATTAACAAAACCAACCATAATATCAGCTCCATATGCTACTGGCGCTAAAGGATTAGCGTTATTTAAAATTTCACCTTCTACTTCGATAAATGCTTCAGCGGGTAAGAAATATCTACTTGTATCCTGAACCTGTAGTTCGATTCGTCCACGCTGATCTGGAATTCGTGCATCGTAAGAATAATATTGATAATCGCGCACAGACTCATCTTTGAGAACTGGTGCGTCCATATCAAACGCGGGGTCAGATATGCGCTTAAACATCTTTATTATTATCGTCTTCGTCTAACTCGAAGACCACTTCCTGCTATCAGACTAGCGGTTATATTTTTTTCCTTTTCCGACATCCGGATATCAGCTAACTCCGCTAGTTTTTGATTAGCTGCTTGATTTATTATTTTACTGACATTTGCTGGCATCACTTCAGTGCTGGGTAATTTCACAGGTCGGGTCGGTCTGCGTATTAATCGTGATAGTCTATCTTTAATTGCTGAGAATGCTTTGCTAGCGAGATTACCAACAGCGCCTATACCTTTTTCACGAACAACATCAATAGCTTTCATTCCTAGCTGCTTTGCAATCGGTATTGCTTTTGGGGCTATCCTTCTAAACAGACCCTGAACAATATCACCTAGTCCATCTCCGTAGGTTGCTCTGTATACAGGTAATCGAGAGTTTATTACCCTGACCATGGTAGGTCCACGTTGAGTACCATGCACGATCATTTTATTATTAAGTGATTTTATCACTAATTGTTCTAATCACTGTAATAATCGTCGGCGATTTCATTAATAAGAGACCGATATACATTAATATCCATGATGCCGCCACTAAATAATCGTTTACAAATATCAGCTACTTCATTAATGACTTCTGGGGAATTATTACCAGCTCTTTTTCCTCCGATGAGAATTTCTAATCGATCGACATCAGCAAGGACGTTATTGGGGCAAGTAATAAGACCACTTCCTAGACCACTTCCAGTTGCGCCGGGAGCGTCTTGAAATTCTTCTTCTTCTTCTTCCTTACTTATTGTTTGGACTGATTGTAATCGTTTTTTTTCTTGTTCTAGTTGTTGCAGTTTTTGTTGTAGTCGTTGTTCTTGTTGTTGTTTTCGTTCTTGTTCTCGTTGTTGTCGTTCTTGTTGTAGTTGTTGTTCTCGTTGTTGTCGTTCTTGTTGTTTTATTTTTTCTTGTTGTTGTCGTTCTCGTTGTTGTGCTTGTTGTTGTCGTTCTTGTTGTTGTTTCATTACTTGTTGTTGTTGTTCTGGCGGTAATTGTATGAAGGCAATATAATTATCTATTGCATTAATATATTCTATATATCTTAAATCATCAATTCTAGCCTGATCAACGCCATAATATATGCGAAATATCCATTTGTACCAGTCTTCACGGGTTATAGGTTTATTAGCATATTCAGGTTTTAAAAACTGTCCTCGATCATTATAGTTTTTCACAGCAGTTATAGCTAAATTTCCTGAAGTTTCAATCTTTCTAATTACAGTAATAGCATCTTCGGTAAATTTATCACTCAACGCAACTCTCCCCCTCGCTTCTTGTTCTTCTGGTTCTTCTGGTTCTTGTATACGACCCTTTATGTCACCTATTTCACCACGAACTTGTTCAATACCTTCAAGAATTTCCGGAACTGGCATCGCAGCAGCTATTTCGGCTGGAAGTTCACGTAAATTTTTTTTGTCTTTTTTGTTCTTCTTGCTATTTTTTCAGTTCCTTCTGCTATTTTTCCAGTTACTTCAGCGGTTTTCTCTAAGACAGGTTGAATACCTTTAGTTGTCTCAGTGATAGGTTTAAATAATTTTTTTGTATCCTCTTCAAATTCAACTTGAGATTCCTGATGCGACTGTAGTTGTTGCTTAACAGAATCACGAACGGGTAGATATTTTTTAATTGCCTCTAGTCGCTCTCGAGCTAATTTAGCTGAGTGTGGTTCTCCAGTACTCATTATTGATAATATCTATAATGGCTGTTTAATTTATAGCAGCAGAGAGGGTGAATGACATACGTATGTGACCAGATTGTGAAAAAATCTGGTCAATTAAAGAAGTTTTCATTATTAAGACAAAAACTTCTTTTTTTAGCCATCGTAGGAACCCTTAATTTTCAAAAATAAGGTCTCTACAAAGTTGTAGGGTTCACCCTCTCTGCTGCTCAATTAGATCTGACAAGAAAATAAGATGATCGTACATAATGCCCAACGTGGACCGATCATGGTCAGGGTGATAAATTCGCGATTACTTGCGTATAAAGCGATCTACGGAGATGGACTCGGTGATGTTGTTCAGGGTCTATTCAGAAGGAAGGCCCCAAAAGCAATACCGATTGCAAAGCAACTGGGAATGAAAGCTATTGACGATAAAGGTATTGGTGCTATTGGTGACGTTGCTATTAAAGCATTCTCAGCAATCAAGGACAGACTAGCACGATTAATGCGCAGACCGCAGGCGGTCCGACCTCAGCCAGTAAAATTACCCAGCACCGAAGTTACGCCTGCAAATGTTAGTAAAATAATAAATCAAGCAGCGAATCAAAAACTAGCAGAGTTGGCTGGTGTACCACTATCAGAAAAAGAACAAAAAAAAACCAAATAACTTTTAGTCTGATATCAGGAAGTGATCTTCGTGTTTGACGATAGTAAGTATAATAAAGATGTTCAAACGTGTATCTGATCCCGCTTTCGGCATGGACGCACCAGTTCTCAAAGATGAATCGATACGTGATTATCAATATTATTCTTATAACGCACGACAGCCAAATCAGCGTGGATGAATCGAATTACAAGTTCAGAATACAAGTAGATACCCGATGAAGCATTTATTGAAGTAGAAGGTGAAATTTTAAAAACAGATGATACCGAATATGACGCTGATGTTAGGGTTGGTTTTGTTAATAATGGCATCATGGCGTTGTTCGACAGTGCTACGTATATCATCGACGGAAGACCCATTGAATCGATTCAGAAAGACGTCGAGGTTGCCACGACGATACTTAGTCTTGCAAGATACAGCGATGATTATTCAAGATCAGCTGGTCCGTCAGTGATGTTTGTAAAGGATATCTCCAACCACCCTGATAATAGACAGCACGATATAATACGACCAAAAAAAGTTACAGCTGCTGCTGGCGACGCAGATGTAGAACCGGTTGTTATTGGACCCAATGCAGAATTCAACTTAGGATTCGTGGCGCGTCGATCAATGCTGAAAGATGGAAGTAGAAGATTTTCATGTGCAAATCCACTGCCACATATCTTTGGATTTTTCAGAAATGTCACAATGGTCATTTTCGGAGCCAGGCACACAGTTGTACTTGTAAGAAAGGCTACCGGCGATGACGCAATCTGGAACCCTATCGGTGATGCAGGTAAAGTAATACTGACAAAGCTTTCATTGTGGATGCCAACAATGATACCGTCAATCTCTGAAGAACAACGGTTGCTCTTTTTTATGGACTCAGGTGGTAAATCAACATTATCATGGTTGACGATGACCACAGACAGTGTTCAAAGTAACATTAATGGTTTATTCACATGGAAGATATCATCACAGCAAGGTATCTCTGTACCGCGACATATATTTGTTGCTTTTCAAAATACTGAACAAATAAACTCACAAACACACAGTATAATGATATTTGACAAACTTGGTATTACTGAGGTTTCATTGAGAATAAATGGACATCAGGAACCAGCTGAACATATATTATTGAATTTTGAAAATAATGAAGTAGCACGTGCATATCATCGTTAGATGACATTCATGGGACGTGATCAAAATATTGATTCTAGTCTACAAATATCACAACTAGATTTTACAACGCTGTATCCGATTTGTTACTTTTCTTTGGAACATTTGGATTTAGTTAAACAATCAGTCGTTGATATATACTTTCGAGCTCGTGCGGCAAGAGGAACTATGGCTAATTACAGAGCAATCGCTATTATACTCTCAGATAAAACAGTGTTGCTTGAAGGTGTTGGGGGACGAATGAGAGTCATTGATGACCCAGTAGAAAACATGTAAGTGTTTTCCAAACATGTAATGAAATCGCTCATGATATTATAATGTCATATCATCACGTTAATGTTACTCTGACTCCTGGTCAGATTAAAAAGCTACAATCAGTATCAAAAAAGAATTTCGGAATAAAAATATTACTGAAATCAGCACAGATCGCAGGTGGTCAAAACAAATTATCACTGACTGAACGTCAACTCAGGCATTTCAATGACGCCAACGGATCAAAGACCGGCGTACGACTTCATCTGTCTGCGGTTGCCATTAAAGACGCAGTCAAGACGGGTAGTATATTTTCACTTCTTGCAGCTATACCAGCTTTGATAGCTGCTGCAGCCTCCACTGTTGCAAAAGCAGCTGCACTTGGTGCTGTTGGAACTGCCGCTGGGATGGCATAAAAGAAAGCAACAGGTCAAAGACTAAAATCTTCAAAAGAAATCAACAGCGAAAGGTCTAAGACTGCCAGGAACTCCTCATTCATGGTACTGTCAATCCACGGGGAATGGTCTATGACTGCCCGCGACACATCGTGGATACTTCCCATGTCCAATTTTGATTTACTTGATGCTGCTAAGCGTTTAAATATCAAAACCTTCTGAGGTGTTTTTATGCATGATCAATTACCAAAACAGCCAATCCGTGTTGAAACGGGTATCATTAATCTCGATGGAAGTTCTGGTCCAGTTACTCACTGGGTTGCATACGCGATTGATCCACGTGGATTTGTTTATTTTAATTCGTATGGGTTGGCACCACCCAAGGAATTTTTAAAATATGTCAACGGACTTCAAAACACTCCGTATGGTATTCAACATTACCAACACAGACAATAACTGATCCACCAATATGAGGCCGTGAAGTAATTACTGTACTCGATGCCGTGTCATCGTCAACGACACCGCCTCGTAAAGTCGTGCACGAGTATACCACCAGACGGTATAGCCATCTACCGTCGCTTTAAACGTGTCTTAGTGAAATATACAATGGTAGATATTTTCGGAAGATCTTCTCGGAGTCTCAAACCTCAAGGTGAATTATCCAAATACGCAACACTTGATCATATCAAGGACGAGATAGCTAATCTTTTGCGTCTCTCAGATGTGGACCAAAATGAAGTTGTTGTTTTTCAGGTTCAGAAAGGACGATTAAAGACGGGTAATATCCCATTGACAGATATTATTCTGCTAGTTCCAGATGCAACCGAAAATAACTCGGAGGAATCAGTCTTAACACTCATGGGAGAGATTGCTGGACGAATCAGAAGAATTGGAGACATTATGTATGGCGATCTCAACATGAGTGAAAATACAATTATTAATGTGAGAGAACCAAAATCAAACGATGATGTGGCAACATAAAGATACGTAGACAACAACAACAACACGATCAGAATTTAGATCGATGATCGTTTACTACCCGCCGGTGATACAATAACTGGTTCTCTCAATATGGCTAGCAATAAAATTACTGGTCTTAGAGAACCAGAATCAAATGATGACGCCGCAACGAAGAAATACGTCGACAATAACAACATTCCGATGATGAACTCGTTAATGACAATCAATGATGGATTGGCCACATTTAGATCTGATTATACTACTCACGTACAAACGTTTTTGAATTTTCGTAGAAACCATTAATGAAATTTTTGGAAGTCAAGCAGTCGTCAACATTAAACTCTTTGACATAAGTAAAAATATTACTGACTCTTTGGAAGTCCAGCAGTCGTCGACATTAAACTCTCCGAAATCAAAAAATTACCGACAGTGTAGTATATACAGTAGCGTCTGGATCAGAATTATGGTCACCACTCAATAAATCCATCAAACATCGCGCTGGGGTTACCGGAATATACAGGCTCTCAGTCTTCGGCAATACAACATTTTACCACGTTCTTCAGCTCTGACTTCGTCTGGATATATATTAGTAGTACTGGATCAAAACGACGAGGAAACATTTGTGGTGGAACCCGAAAAAAGGCCTTGGCATGTTGTATTATTATTGTCTTGAATTAGTCGCTAATCTATCACCTAATTAAATTATATAATGAACCAATCGACTGACTTTGTTGCAGCGCAACATTACAGATACGAACAAGTGTGTTTGTTGCAGACCCAACTGAGAAACATCATTAACGAGTACACAGTAAAACTAAAAAAATACCGCAGACGTATCGTTGTTACTGACATTGTGTACTCGGTGTCCGCGGTTATCGCTGGAACAGCAACTATAATCGGATTATTAGCGTCATACATAATAGGACCAGTAATAGGAATTGGTACTGCAGTTGTAACCGGTGTTACTGGTATTCTTAACATCATCGCAAAAATATATCCACGAGTGCGGCTGATAAATTACACGAATACACAACGTTGCTATCAGCGGCAACACACGCACACGCCAAATTATCATCGCTGATATCATCAGGGCTCAATGATGGAATAATAACAGATCAGGAATTCGCAGAAATGATTAAGGTTTACCATCAAGCAACTGGAAACCAAAACCCGTTGACTAAGTCACGATAATTTAAATCAGGAAGTAAATAATAATAATGTCACTAATGACTACGTCACAAGAATAGCTAGAAAAAAATCGTCGCTAATACAACACCGCGAACAAATACGATATCAGCGAGCTCAACCAATCCTGAACTCGACGTTAGCTTTCCAACGGCAATTCCAGCAAAAGAAATAGCGTTAGCACAATTGCGAGTATATTACAGCTAACCCAAATATTGGATCAAAATCGTTCGGTGGGTTGCCTGCAAACAACTCATTAGTGTTTTCGTATAAAAATAAACTCGATGGAACTCCAGGTTAGTATGTTGTTGGTATTCCTACGGGCAGTTATCAAACGGAACAGATTAATAGTGAATTCCAACGCAGAATTAAATCTATCACAGGAAAAGAATCTAAAATCGATATTACGGTTCATGAACCAACATTATCAGCCGTGATAGAAATATCAACACCCGACTACGCCTTAGATATATATCAATCATCGATCAGAACCGTGTTAGGATGACCAGAAGTACAACCTCCGGCACCGACAGCGCCACCGCAGCCTCAACGCGTCGATTATGTCTCAGACAAGAAAATATTTTTAAAACTTCCAGAGTATCGGAAAAAACTTCCATGGATATATACAGAAGAAAAAAAAAATATTTTATTACGTCTGATGGTACAAGACTTCCTAAATTAGCAAAATCTATAAGTACCTATGATGTGTACGGGTATCATATTATCGACGAAGAATTTATTAACTCGTTCCTTGATGAAATTGAACCTGAGCACCGGCGCATAAGCAGTAAACTGCAGCAGTTGTTTTCCAGTCACAGACAAGATTATTCCAACGACGATATAAAGCAACAAATCAATGCAGCTGTACAGCATCTAAACCAGGTTGCATCCGACCTCTAGTATATCAGTCGGATTTTTTATTGAACCAATAATTTCTACTGATATAATTGCACTTAAGAATTTGTTTTTCGATCATTATGCGATTATAGAAGACAAATTACCAACATTCGTGATACCAGAATTTGATGCCGACAAAATGACAAAAACAGTTAACGATATTATTGATGAATACTATCCCCAAATTGTTGCCGCATGGAGAAAAATATCCCCTTCTCCATCCCCTTCTCCAGATATTCTTAAACACAACAATGACCCATACGGTGGAGGTCGTCATATATCACCAGGTGTTGTCCCGATCACATCAACGATCGCAGTCAATTTGGTGTGTGATGCTATTGATGGAAGTTATTAAGTAGATCTTGAAAGATCCAGGCAGGCACAACAGGGATGTATCTTATATCCATTTACCCATGAAGTACCTCCTGGGTTTTTAATTGTGTTCAGTACCTGTTAATCCTGTTTGTCTACGATGTCATAATCCGCTGTTGTCACAGATACATTTGAGACTTACTGACCAGAACGGACACCTTCTTGATTTGCGACATGAAGTTTTGATAATAAGTTTGTATATGCGTTCGTAGCTACATTTTGTTGGAATAAAAATAACAATATTTCAGAATCAGAATCAGAATCAGAATCAATATTATGATATGAATAAAAAATAAATATATTTCTGAATCAGAATAAATATTATAATCTGAATATATCTAAATCAGAATAAATATTATAATCTGAATAAAAAATAAAAATATTTCTCAATCAGATTAAAAATAAATATTATAATCTGAATAAAAAATAAAAATATTTTTGAATCAGAATAAGTATTAGAATCTGAATTTTTTTTATTCTGGATAAATATTATAATCTGAATATTTCTGATTCTGAATAAATTATATATAATCTTAATCTGTGTCAGAATAAAAGTCCGAGTCAGAATAAATATAAACACAACTTTCACATTCACAATCCCTCTTGACTTTCGTCAGTGACTTTGTCATCCAGTTTACAATCGTACATAAATTTTTTCAGCTGTCGCACACGTGAGCTCACAATCTTCTTTGTTGCGTATTCACGTGATAACTCTGATCTAACTCTTTCAATCGCGTTTGCGAGTGAAACAAATTTTCCAATATCCTCATCATCGACATATAATAGAAATTGTTTCATGGCTTGTTGAAGTAATTTAATAATCTGTATTCAGCCGCTAGAGTGTATCTTCCATTATATTTCCGTTCTTGTAGCGCTTCAAAATCATTTGTGATTTTTTTCAGGGTCCAACTGCTCTGATAATTTTATATCCTCATCATTCAATTTTTTAATCACAGAAATAATTGAATCAATATTTTCGGAATTAATTATATAATAAATATTTGTTTAAAATAAAAATATTTCTCAATCTGAATCATTTCTGGATCTGAATAAAATAAAAATAAAAATAAATCTGAATCAGAATTTAAAAAAACAAAAAATAAACAGTAGGAATGGTGAACGGTTACCATTCCACGGGGTCCCTTCATTTACCACTATTTGCCGTTCTATGGGGTCATTTTATGAAGCCTTTCTTATGGCCGATGGGCACCCTTTTTGGCTGACATTTTTTCTGAATGTCCTTGTGTGGTGTACCCTTGATGAGGTTGAGAGCTCATCACCGCAACTGTTTATTTTTGAGGGCTTCAGTTGTTCCATTTTACGCGTAAACATAACCCCCGGTGAATCGCTAAATGCGAAAAGAAATTTTAGAGATTCAGTTGGTTGTCTAAGCTTCAGTTTCGAGCACATCCCCCATATCAAACCCCGGGGAGAGTGCAAAAAGGCACTCACCACGTTGTTTGACGTGGTGAGGAGGTGTACATGATCCTTGTGAGCTGGAGCACCCAATTATTAATGAAAAATTGCGAAATACCGCCCAGTGACGACAAAGTTGTCAGGCACGCGATTGGAACGTCAGACATCGAGTATGAGAATCCGCCACGTTAGTACTGGACCACAGATCATCCTTACAGATCCATACAGATATATGTTTGAAACATTAATATGAAGTTACCTAACGGGCAATTCCCACAAGGTATCAGTATATTGAATAAATCACAATTGTTGTAAAATTGCGTTAACTGCTCAGTAAATTTATTTCAATTTCTAAACACAGTATAAAATATGCATATAATACTCGTACATACATTTCTGCTGGATGTCATTCACGAGTTAAAATACATGCAGGTCTATTGTACTCCTGTATGACTATCTTACCTGGAAATCTAAAAATAGCTTACCTGGATTATACACGCAAGCGGGGCGTGACTTCCTGTTTTCCTGAATTATCAGGGATAGAGAGTCAGTGACGAAGTTAAGGGATGTAACATACAAGATTGAGGGACAGTCCTGGTGTAACATACCCTGACAGAATCCCCATGACGTAGTCAATGACGGATTCAAGCTGGACAAGAAATACAGTGTATGAGACACGACAAAAAAATCGCGACAGTCATATAATACTACGCAGTAACAACCGAGACTACTGCGAAAACACTCTATCAGAGAAAGCTTTGCTTGACAGAGTCATCTCCCTTCATCTACAAATGAGTAAAAATTGGATTGACTGTGTTTGTCAGGATATACTGAAATATTATTCGCTGCTTATATTTCTTTGATAAGCCGATTTGGTTATATTATTTGCGACATGTTGTACCGAACGCATGCAAATATCAAAATATTTGTCAGCTGCACTCATCGATGAGAATTATTTTTCTTCGCCAGTCTCCACGTTTACAGACTTAATCGCCCTGAGAAATTTACTATATTTTCCAGTAAGACCACGTGCAGAATTATGACTTTGTGTAATAGCCTGTAAATTACATAAAGAATTATTTTTCGGATCTGAATCAATATGATCGATCACAAGTCCATCTTCGATTAATCCGTGAAAACACTCGTATGACAATGATGCATTTCATTCCCCCGGCATTGAATCTGAGATAACCAGTATTAATGACAGACCCAGCTGGGTTTTTTTAGTCGATAGTTCCTAATTACACCATCACGAGATGCCTCATAATTTTCAATGATGGGATGTGTTATAAATTAATTTTGCAACATTTACATGATAATATTATTTGTCTAAAATATTTTTTTATTGCTGGACTGAAAATCTGGCGAGATAGTCTTCGCTTTTTTATGGGAGATTCATCACCAGCAACTCTGTTGCGGGCGTCATTTTGTATAATAATATCGTTTCAGCTCTCTGTATTTTTTACCACCACATGCGTTTCTCTTCTAACCCCAACATCACATAAACACGGCTTTGGTCCTTGACTTCCGCGACGCACACTTTGCACGTGACATCCACAGAATTCATTTACGCAAGCCCTGTTACAAGGAACTGATGAACCAATCATTAACCACTTGTCTTCAATCTTTGCTTGAATCATCATATATATAATTAAACTTCAATTTAAATATATATTTGCCTTAATTATAACATGAAAGAATTTGTGAGATTATCTGCGATTAAGCCCTGTAAATACAGATTTGATCTTGACAAAATAACCTCTGAATTTGCCAAGGCCAGCTCTGGTTGATTTAACGAATAAAACTTTAATCAATCGTATCAGTGGCGCCAAGGCAGAATTTCACAACTAATTTGCAGCTCATGTGTGGTCAACATTCAGAATTGTACAGGACGTCGATGCTACGATGAATGACAAGCGAGCAGGGACAATTATTAATTATCTTGATGCTGAACAAAAATATGTATTTAGAACAGACGACACATGGACTATCCGTGACAAACGTGACCGTGTTCGATCACACCACACTGGAAATATTGTCACGTTCAATAAAAATTCAAACCAGGAATACTGACTGGAACTGATAGACCTTATTATGAGCGAGCATATCCTGTGACGGCAGTTGTTTATGCGATATATCGGCTGAATGATAAACCTAACGTCGATGACCTCATGCCGATGAAAATTTCTCGCTTGAATTGTGTTGCTGAGCGAATTACAAAACATTCCACAAACGCGAAACGAGGAAACGGTTTAACGGATTTACGACGTAAAAAATGAGTTGGCAGAAACAGTTAAAGATACCGGAGCGTCTAATATTAAGATTTCCAATAAGAGTGAAGACATTAACCGGAGAGATTTTGTACGAATCGAAATATTAAAAAATGGGGTTTCGATAGAGATTATTAATCATAACACGCGTGGACGTCGGACGTAACATTATTTCTACAAAATCGAACTGTTAAATTCTATAACGGTGATATGTTTGGTTTTATCAGAAATATCAGTAAGAGAGACCTTGTATCTGTGTGGCTGTTTCAAAATTCAGAATCCGTGAACTGTCATCAGTTTGTACGGCCTAATGGAGATATTTATCTTGCTTTGAAATACACGAACTATACTGATGTTATCGAACGATTACTCAGTAATTGTTTTACCGTTCCGTCAGTTGCTGCCGACGCTGCTCATAAGGAAAATTCATGGAAACAACGCGGTTGGAATTTCTCGAAGATGTCCAACGCAGTTATATCGAATATAGACACGGTTGATTATGGAATACTAAATACGATTATAAAGATGTTATCTCGGTTGATATAGGTGCATTTTATTCTGGACGTTTTCTTGGAGCGGGTGAGTGTTCTGAATATTTCAAGCGATTTGGACATCCAACACACGAGATAACCAGAGTTGCGATAATTACCATGATTTTGACTTTACTGGATTTAAATGTATTGAGTCATTCGAGTTTGCATCGAGAAACCTTCATACGGTTGTCGCTGTTTGGTTTGGAAAACATTTCAGCGAACGAGGTTGGGCTCCAATAGTTTAATTACGATATATCCTTGATGTAACAATATTGATATCGTTGGTTGTAAGTGAAGCAATTATATCATATCGTCCGCATAAACAAGTTGGTTACCACAACAGAATAAATATTCCCCTGATAAAAATCCAGAAGATACAGATCTCGAAAACAAACTTGCAAAAGATCTTCGCAGAATAATAATTGGTAAATTTACGCAAGGAGGTTCATATGATCATCAACGACATTGTATAAAATTAATTATCGACGAAGCTGAACTAGATTTTATAATTGCTGATACAAGGGAGAGAAGCACACTTATAAGTCAGAGTAATATTAATTTATCGGACGGAACTAAATTAGGCACAAATTGTGAGCTACACTGATGGTGACTCACCAAAGTTTACTCATTTAAGATCTTCGATGCTGTCATACGTTTCGATAAATTTATTATCGATGATAAATAGATTTCCTGATACTGCAGTTAGAGTCGCCACAGATTCTTTTTATATCGATAAAAATGCGCGGAATTGCTGAAACAATTACATATCAGCGCTAATGCATGAAGGGGCGAGTGGAGAATGAAACGAGAAAAGATACTTAGTTATTCTGAATCTGCCGACGTTGAATCTAAGGAAACATATAAACATAAACAGATGTCAAAACGTTCAACGGCTCCATATGTATAGGATCCTGTGGCCAGACATAAAACAATTTATTTCAATGGACGTGGAAGTTCTGGTAAAACAACACGTGCGATTGAATTATTTCGGAATTTTGATATGCATGTTTTGACGCCCACACATAGACTCGCCAGAGAAATTAACGAACAAGGAGTTAGATCTCATACTTATCACGGTTTCTTCTGATGGAAGGGAGATGCATGGACTCCCGAGCGAATTCGTGTGAAATATATCCCTAAGATTATTATCTGGGGTGAGATATGCACGGTGTCTGTGGAGGTATTAAAAATGTTGCTTGATTGGTTGTTGACGAAAAATGCTGCTGTTAACATGTGTGGTGATCATGGTCAACCACCATCTTTTGTTGGATCATCTCCGCATGAATGTCTGAAAAAGTTCGTAGATTATTATGAAGAGATAACTGATGATCATAGAGCTATTGATGAACCACTGAAAGAGTTTGAAAGATTGATCAGACTGCAGCTAGATAAGATTCAGTGTGAGATAATGCGTGAAGTAATTCCAGAGACTACGATGAATGATTTTTGGAATTTATGGAAGCCTGCTGATTTGATAGTTACATGTCGGAAGATAGTTCGTGATACACTTCAACAGCAATTATTTCTGTTACGTAAAGAGAAGGTTTCAAATCTACCTGTTCCATTGTGTTTTCGACCAGCTGACACACGCAAACAAAATATTGAAGCTGAGATTCCTCGAACCTTGATAGAGTCAAGGAAGAAACAAAAACTCGTTCTTAATGATATTGTTGTTATTCCTGTGAGTGCTGTGGAGAGCGCGTTAACGATGGATAAGTCTCCGTGGACTTTACGATATGTTATAATGATTCATTCGTAAGAAGGATTAACTATTTCTGAGACAAATATCCGGATTGTCGATGATCGGATCGAATAGTCAAATTTAGTTTATCTAGCAGTGTCGAGAGTGAGAAGAATGTCTAAGCTACGAAGGGTTATCATGGACTACGAAACGACTCAGGAAACCACTGCTAGCATATGCGATGATATAGTAAAGAAAAAATTAGCTGGTTATCAGCGATCCGACAAAAAAGTAAGCGCGACTTTGACCTCGATGTTAAGTTTATCATGGTGCTGAAACAACAACAAAATAATCATTGTGCGAACTGTAACACACTAATGTTATGGCAGTATTCGAATAATAATCCAAGGCAATTTACCGTGGATAGAATTAATCGTAGTCTCGGCCACACACGCGAAAGTATGATATCGATCTGTTTTGAGTGTAATCGACGTCGGGGCGCTGGTGTCCTGCTTTCATAGAAGTGGAGGCGGTGCTAATTGTGTGTCCTCAGGAATTCCCTGTAATTGTTCGCGTACAAATCCATGTTGAGGAGCAGTTGAATCTAGTCTGTAGATTGCGGGTCTACCCGTGGATCTTACCAAGCTGGAAATTTTATGTGTGGTCACACTCCAAATAGGATCAGTTGCTCTTTTTTTACCCCCTTCAAGTTCACCTGGTTTATATAAATATCTTACAGTCACAATACCTAGTACTGGTTGTTTTGAGAAGGAGTCATGTCTTTGTATTGGTATCTGTTTTTTTTGTGATCGCGCTGATGGGTTTCATAGAAGTTGCACGAGTTTCACAGAAGTTGCACGAGTGATTTCATTATTTAACGCAACTATCACACTTGGTTATCTTGCAACCCATTCACAAGATCTCGTTTTTCTGAACTTAATTTAGGGATATTTCCTGCGCATACCGATATCCAAATAATCGCTCAGCAATTGTTCGATTAAATCGCTCAAGGATTGCCTGATCGCGATGAATTGCGGTGTGTCCTCGTCTGATTTTGACATTATGTTGTTTCATCATCGACGTTACTGCACCAAGAAATTCCTTCTCAGGATCAACCAGTAGTAGCTGTGGTCATTGTAGACCACCTTGTGGTCCAGATCCTCGTTGATAAATTCGTTCAAAAGCAGATGCATCTTCAGTTGCTGTCTTTGTTGATAGTGGTTCTGCTTCTATATATCTGCTTGCAACGACAACGACAGTTAGCGCGTACTTGTATGTGCTCGATTGACGTCTACGTGTTTTAATAGTATCATGAGGTAAAACAAAAAATCTGCCTAATGAACTTCATTGGGAGCGCTGACATCAAAATATGCGTGCTGAATTTATTTAGGTGGTGGTAGATAAATTTGCGATATTGCCTGTCGTGCTAAACAATTCGCAGCAACAGAACGTGTGACATTCGCCGCATCAGCAAGTTTACTAATTGCTGCTTTACCCCTCCAATATCCTCTTGGGCTATAATAAATCGATTCCATTATAATAGTTATATATGATTAATTACCAGCCCCTAGCACTAGTTTACCTTTCATCGCAGATCTTACCAGCCAATTAGCAAGTGATTCTCTGAAAGATTTATTTTTTTTACAGACTTTAACGTGAGTATCAACTTCACGTCTGCAATATGTCGTTGTTGTTAATCTGGATTTTTATACGCGACATTATGAACGTGGCACGCTTGATCAATTGCATTTATTGGATACTCTCCAGGTCTTGGTTGGTCTGGTTCGTCAAGTCGGATATTAAGTCGGGTTTCAGGACCACAATAATTATATGCAGGAATTTGTTTTTCACCTGGGTATTTAGCCCATGGAGTCCCTGGTAATTTTCCCAGTGAAGCAGCGATATCACCGCCTGTCGTCGCACGAGACGAAATAAATCTGTATTTGCTTGTACCACATTTCACACACTTGCCTGTAAGTGCACTCTTTTTAGTTTTTTGTTATTGTTGTTAATCCACTTGTGGGGGTGGGTGCTCTGCATCCAGCACAATATAAATGTATATTATTTATTATATTTGTACAATATGGATATAATTGATTTCTCAGCGACACGAAAGCAAGAGCCAATCAAGTATCATCCAGCGCTATCAAATTCTATCAGAGCAATTATAATAGGTCCATCTGGGTCTGGTAAGACGCAATTGTTGCTTAATCTGATAATGAGATGGCTCAGGTGGGATAAGTTGTATTTAGTGGCACCATCCGTAGATGATCAGAGATGCTACGATGTGCTTAAAGATTTTAATGAAGAAACAAAGTCGTCAGATCAGGACGGTAATGATATTATTGATTTTATCACCGATATTGATGAAGTCCCATCTGTAGGTGACCTCGATGGATTTATTAATATTTCGTAGTATACGATGATGTGATGCTGAACAAACAATCAAATCCAGTTCGGATATTTTCCCGAGGTAGACACAAAAATACTGACGTAATTTATGTTACTCAGCGATATACACAAATATCTAAAGTGATCAGAGATAACTGCAATATTTTAGTTGTGTTTAATGGAATCGATGCACATACTCTGCGAAACATTGATCAGACTTGATGTTCAGGGGATATGGATATGATTAAATTCAGAAACTTCTTTTCAAAAATGCAAGCTGCCCCACACGGATTTATCACGATAAATTTACATGATCCTCGGTCAAGGTATCGTGTAGGTCTCGATAAAGTTTTTGGTTGAGAGACACAGCAGCAGGGAGGGCGACGATAAAAATTGAGTGTCCGTCGGGTAAACGAACACACATAAAAAGAACGAAAACAGAAACGTCAAAGACAAAATAACAAAACTGGGCAAACCCAATTATAGAAGTCTCGGTCGGTTAGAGGCTTCGGTTTGAAGTTATTGACCTTGTATTTTCGTTTTTGTTAGAAGCTTCTTTTTTTTTTAAAATAACCCTCCTAAGAAATTTGTAAGATTCGCCCTCCCTGCTGCTAAAGCTTGTAGTGAGATCTGGGATGGCGAATATCTATATCAGAGAGGAAAACGTATAGAACAATGGGTCAGAAAAGGTAAATTATCAATACTGAATAATGGTGCCCCTACTAGACTTGACCCAAGAAGCAGCAAACTAACAGCTATCGACTTAACCATCAGTATCCCCAAGCTGGCAATAAACAACTGACTGGGAAGTACTACAAAACAGTACACTTGGTAGCGATCACTTCCCTATATCCATTACTATCCACATTACAACACCAAGGAGAGCACGAAATAACTTACCTAGATGGAATTTTGAAAAAGCGGATTGGGAATCGTTTTGCACAACATTAAGATGGCAGTAGACATCATCAAAGACAGGAACACTAACCGATAGTATGACAACATCACCAAAATGTTAAATGATGCCGCGATTAAGAGCATCTCAGAAATTAGGGGAAAAGGGACCAAAATACCTCTGCCTTGATGGACAGATAAAATGCAAACAAGCTATTACTGATAAAAATGCACTCTACCGCTTCAAACAAATAAAATTGGGCTCAGTCTTCATATGATACAAACAAAAATAAACTGATGCCAAAAAGGTAATTAAGGGAGCCAAAACCGATTTATGGCGTAAATAGTGCTTATCTCTCAACTACAAAAGCAATGCAAAACAGGTCTGGGACAAAATTAAATCAATTAAAGGCAAAACAACAAAACCTGCTTCTATAATCACAGGGGCGGTCACTAATAATGACAAACCTAACAGCCAAAGACTTTGCAGATTTGAGCAGTAATAACAACCACTCAAATAAATTTGTAAATCAATGCAATGCTTTATAAACACAATACCTTAAATTATTAGTATATCAGGCAAGTGACATGTCCCCACTCAACGATAACTTTACAATACACAAATGGAGAAAAACAGTAAATAGTATTAAAAAAAACCCAAGTCTACCTCAATTGGGATATGAAATATACAAAAATCTACCGGAAAAGATGGAACTAATCACGGTCGACATGATGAACCTAATATGGCAGATAGGAAATATTCCACAGAAATGGAACCAATCAGTGGCAATACCTATCCCGAAACCGGTTAGAGATCCATTTACACTAAATTCCCAGAGAACAATCTCCCTGACAATCAACATCTGCAAAATCATGGAAATAATGATCAAAAAGGCTCAAATATCACCTTGAAAACAATAACCTAATTACAACAAATCAATGTGGATTCAGGAACAACAATTGATCAAATGATTAGAGTAAAAACCAGCGTAAAACTAATCTTTAATGCCAAACGTAAATGCGACAGACATCTAATCACAATTTTCCGTGACCTAGAAAAATATTCGACTTAGTATGGACGAAAGGACTAATAGCAAAACTCAACCAATATGGGATATCGGGTCGAATGCACCAACCGTTAGCCAATTTTCTAACAGGAAGACAAATTAAAAGAAGAATAGATGTCCAGTACTCGGACACCTATAGACTAGACAATGGAACCCCACAAGGAAGTGTTATAAGCCCTATACTATTCAATATCATTGTAAATATCCTGGAGAAATCACTTAATATTGACAAACAAAATCTATCCCAGTTTGCTGATGATATTGGATTTCGGACACCAGGGAATCCAGAAAACTATAACACCATCAGCTAGATCCAAACAAACCTAGATGCAATCGGAAAATGGGCAGATAGGTGGGTCTTCAAACTTTCCACCAACAAAACTGTAGGAATGATATTTTCTCCATTAAAGAGGAAAAATATACAATATCCCGGTCTCTTACTACGGAATACTCCAATAAAATTTGTTAAGGAAACTCGATTTCTAGGAATGCTGTTTGATGAAGCACTGAATTGGAAGGCACGTATAAAAGACCTGATTAAAAGATGTAACAAAGATCTAAATCTCCTAAAGAATATCAAATGAATCACCTGGAGAGCGGACCAAGACACACTAATAATGTTATACAAATCATTAATTAGATAAACAAAAATGGACTATGAATGTTAAGTTTACAACTAGGCTAAACATTCATAGCGAATATCTTTGGCAGAAATATTTAGGAAAATATATCAAGGGACACTAAATGTTCACATTGCCCCATAACATACGACTTGGACCATATATACAACATATGTCCCAATAAAGCAGCAGAGATGGTGAACAGACCATTTTGCAGAAGACCTTATTTACGAAAACTAAAGCTTCCTACGAAAAATGAAAATACAAGGTCAATAACACCAAACCAAAGCCTCCAACCGATCGAGAGTCTCTCTAAATTAGGTTAGCTTATTCTGTTACTTTATTTTCGAGCTTGTTTTCATTCTTATGGCATGTTCGTTTACTCTTCGGTCACTCACTGTTGGTCGTCACCCTCTCTGCTGCTGTGGTGTTAACCAAAAATTTTATCGAGATCTATACGATATCGTGACCGAGGTCATGTAAATTTATCGTTATAAATCCGTGTGGGGTAGCTTGCGCTTTTGAAAAGAAATTTTTAATCTTAATTATATCCATATCCCCTGAACACCAAGTATAATAAATATTTTGCAAAGTATAATTATCTACTCCATTAAACACAACTAAACTATTACAAATGTGTCTGATCACTTTAGGTATTTGCATATATCGCTGAATAACACATATTACATCTGTGTTTTTATGTCTGCCTCTGGAAAATATTCGAGCTGGATTTGATTGTTTGTCCAGCATTACATCATCGTATACTACGAGATTATTAATTCATCCATCAAGTTCATCTATAGATGGGGCATCATCAATATCGGTAATAAAATTAACAACACCATCACCGTCATCGGCTTCATACAAGGACTTTGCGTTTTCATTAAAATCTCTAAGTACTTCATAACATCTACGGATGGTGCCACTAAATATAATTTATCCCACTTGAGCTGTCTCATTATCAGATTAAGTAATAACTGTGTTTTACCAGACCCAGATGGCTCTATTATTATACACCTAATAGAATTTGGTAGCGCTGGATGATGCTTTACTGGTTCTTGCTTTCGTGTTGCTGAGAAGTCAATGTTATCCATGTTATACAAATATAATGATTATATGGATTTATATTGTGTTCGATGCAGAGCACCCACCCTCACCAGTGGAATAACAACAATAATAACAAAAACTGAAAAGCGTGCACTTACAGGCAAGTGTGTGAAATGTGGCACAAAAAATAAAAATTTATCTCCGACAAGTCTACGAAGACAGGGTGGAGATATTGCTACTTCATTAGGAAAAATACCAGGAGTTCCATGGGCTAAATACCCAGGAGATAAACATATTCCTGGATATAATTATTGTAGTCCTGGAACTCGACTTGATATCCGACTTGACGAACGAGATCAACCAAGACCTGGAGAATATCAAATAAATGCGATTGATCAAGCATGCCACGTTCATGATGTTGCGAATAAAAATATAGATTTACAACAACGACATCTCGCCGACGTAAAAATAATACACGCATTAAATTCCATAAAAAATAAATCTTCTAGAGAAAAACTTGCTAGCTTCCTAGGAAAGTCTGCAATGAAAGGTAAACTAGCGCTATGGGCCGGTAATTAATCACCCGATTATTATTATTATTATTATTATTATTATTATTATTATTATTATTATTATTATTATTATTATTATTATTGAATCGATTTATTATAGCCCAAGAGGGTATTGGAGGGGTAGAGCAGCAATTAGTAAACTTGCTGATGCGACGAATGTCACACGTTCTGTTACTGCAAACTGGTTAGCACGACAGGCAATATGGCAATTATATCTACCACCACCTAAAAAATTTCAGTACGCACATTTTGATGTCAGCGCTCCCAATGAAGTTCATCAAGCAGATATTTTATTTTTACCACACGATACCATTAAAACTGGTGGACGTCAATCACGCACATACAAATACGCGTTAACTGTTGTTGACGTTGCAAGTAGATATAAAGAAGCAGAACCACTATCAACTTAAACAGCAACTGAAGTTGCATCTGCTTTTGAACGAAGTTATCAACGCGGTGGTCTACAATGGCCACAACTATTACAGGTTGATCCTGGCAAAGAATTTCTTGGTGCAGTGTCATCTCTGATGAAAAAACATAATGTCAAAATCAGACGAGGACACACCGCATTTCATCGCGATCAGGCAATCGTTGAACGATGTAATCGAACACTTGCTGAGCGGTTATTTGGATATCAATATGCAAAGGAAATAGTTCAGAAAGATAAGTGATCTCGTGAATGGGTTGCAAGACTATCAAGTGTGATAGTTGCGTTAAATAATGAAATTACTGATGCAACTTCTATGAAGCCTGCCAATGCGATCACAAAAAAGTAAATACCAATACAACGACATGACTCTTCCTCAAAACAACCAGTACTAGGTAATGTGACTGTAAGATATTTATATGAACCAGGTGTACTTGAAGGGGGTAAAAAAAGAGCAACTGATCCTATTTGGAGTGTGACCGCACATAAAATTTTCAGCTTGGTAAGATCCACGGGTAGACCCGCAATCTACAGACTAGATTCAACTGCTCCTCAACGTGGATTTGTACGTTAACAATTACAAGTAATTCCTGAGAACACACAGTTTCCACCGCGTTCACTTTTGTAAACTGGCTCCTCGACGTCGAGTACATTCAGGACATGTCAGCATCACATTTGCGCGTGCGGGCCAAGACTACTAGTAATTCTATCGACGGTGAGTTGTCTTGGATTATTATTCGAAGACTGCCACAACATTACTGCGTTACAATTCGCACAATGATTATTCTGTTGTTGCTTTAATGTCATAATAAATTCAGCATTGAGATGAAAGTGGCGTTTATTTATTTTTTGTCAGATTGTTTATAGCTTGCAAATTTTTTCTTGATAACGACGAAGTCGTTATTAACATCATCAGTGATTTCTTCGGTTATTACGCAATCCATGATAACCCTCCGCAGTTGAGATAGTCTTCTGACTTCAGACACTGCGAGATAAAATAAGTTTTACCATTCAATACGATCATCGATAATCTAAATATTTGTATCAGAAATAGTTAATCCTTGTGAGAGTGAATCGTTATAGCGTATCCTAGTGTCCACAGAGATTTGTCCATCGTTAATACGCTCTCAACAGCACTCACAGGAACTAAAACGATATCATTTACTACACGATTTTGTTTCCTTGACTCCGTCAAACCTTCGGTGTCTCGTCCTGGAATCTCAACTTCAGTATTCTGTCGTCGAGATCTGCTGGGCGATAACACAGTGGTAAAGGTAGATTTGAAAAATTTTCTTTATGTAATAGAAATAATTGTTGTTGAAGTGTATCACGAACTATCTTTCTACTTGCAACTATCAGATCAGTAGGCCTCCATAAATTCCAAAAATCACTCATCGTAGTCTCTGAAATTACTTCACGCATTATTTCACATTGAGTCTTATCTGGCTGCAGTCTGATTAATTTTTTAAACTCTTACAGCGGTTTATCAATAGCTCTATGATTATTGGTTATTTCTTCGTAATAATCTACAAATGTTTTTAACCACTCATGTGGAGACTGTCCAACAAAAGGTGGCGGTCGACTATGATCGCCACACATTATCACAGCTGTATTCTTTGTCAACAGCCAGTCAAGAAATATTCTTAATACGTTCAGCAATACTGTGCATACTTCATCCCAAATAATAATTTTAGGAATGTATTTTTCACTTATTCGTTCAGGAGTCCCTGTGTCTCCGCACCATATGAAGAAACCATGATAGATTTGAGATGTTACTTTGCGTTCGTTCATTTCTCTGGCGAGTCTATGTGTCGGTGTCAAAAGAATCATATCAAAACTTTTAAATAATTCAATCGTACGTGTTGTTTTACCAGAACCTCCAGGTCCATTGAGATAAACGGTTTTATGTTTGGCCACAGGTTCATATACTAATGCTGCTGATGATAATAATGATATTTGATTATTCTTATAGTATGTTTCTTTGATTTCGACGTCAGCAGATTCAGGAGAACTATCTTTTCTCTTTTTATTCTCCATTCACCCCATGATGCATCAGCGCCGATATGTAATTGTTCTAGTAATTCTGAGTATTGTTTATTTATATAAAATGAATCTGTGGCGACTCTAACTGCGGTATCAGGAAATCTGTTTATCATCGATAATAAATTTATCGAAATATACGCGAGCATCGAAGATTTTAAATGAGCAAACTGCGGTGACTCATCATCAATATAACTCACAGTGACACCTAATTTAGTTCATTCCGATAAGTAAGCATTATTCCGGCTTATAAATGTGCCTTTCTCTGTTGTGTCATCAATTTTAAAATCGAGTTCAGCATCGTCGATGATTAATCTTGTACAATGTCGTTTATGACCGCATGAACTACCCTGAGTAAACTTACCAATTATTTTTCTGCCGGGATCCTTTGCAACTTTATTTTCATAATCAATCACATCAGGATTTTCATCATCGGAATATTTCTTTTGCTGTGGCAACCAAACTTGTTTCTTCGGACGATATGATATAATTGCTTCATTTACTTTCAGCCATATCAATATTGCTACATCAAGCATGTACCGTCATAAAACTATTGGAGCCCAACATTTGTCTGAAAAATTTCTTCCAAACCACACATAAACAATCGAATGAAGGTTTTCTCAGTGCAAACTCGAATGATTCTATACAGGCGAATCCGGTTAAATCAAAATTTGGTAAGGGACCATTTATCGCAACGCGGGTCATCTCGTATGTTGGAAGTCCAGAACACTCTCTGTATCAAAGAAAACTTCCAGGATAACATGCTACCATATCAACCGAGATAACATCGCTATAATCGTATTTAGTATTCCATAATCCGCCGTGTCCGCATTCGATACAACTACGCTGGACATCTTCAAGAAATTCCGATCTTGTCGGCGACCATGAATTTTTCTCCTGAGCAAAGTGTGCAGCAACTGACGTAACGGTAAAACAATTATTCAGTAATTGTTCAGTATCATCGGTATATTCACATCAAATGTGTCGCGAAAGATTTTTCATTTCTTCGTGGAGAGATTCTGCACGATAAATTTCTCCGTTAGGTCGTACGAACTGATCATAGTTCACAGAGTCTGAACTTTGAAATATCCAAACGGATACAGGGTCACTCTTGCTAATATTTTCAATAAAATCAAATATATAAACATTATAAAATGTAACTGTTCTGTCTAGTGGAAATATTGTTACTGCCACAGTCCACGCATGTGCGTTATGATCGATAATTTCTATCGGAGCTCCTCTTGATTCATATTTCGATTTATACAAAATCTCTCCGGTTATCTTCTTCACTGATTTTGGAAATTTAAATTTCTTTCCAAGCTCAGCAATATTTTTGATAGACGCTCCGGTATCTTTAACTGCTTCTGCCCACTCATTTATTTTTTTACGTCGTAAATCCGTTAAACCTTTTCCACTCATCGCGTTTGTGAAGTGTTCTGTAAGTCGTTCAGCAACACAATTCAGCCTTAAGGATGTCAAGGACGACAGTTCATCGGTTTGAGATCATCGACGTTGGGTTTATCATTCAACGGATACAACGCATAAACAACTGCTGTCACAGGATACGCTCGTTCATAATATGGTTTGTCAATACCAGTCAACGCTCCTGGTTGAATTTTTAATTAACGTGACAATGTTTCCAGTGTGAAGTCGGACAGGGTCAGGTTTGTTACAGATAATCCAAGTATCGTCGTCTGTCGCTACGATGAATTTCATTAGAATAAAATATCTTTGATTCTCGAAATAATTAATAATTGTCGCTGCTCGTTTGTCATTCATTGTAGCATCGGCAACACTCATGATTCTGAATGTTGACCACACAAGAGCCGCACCATCGTCGCGAAATTCCTTCTTGGATTCACGGATACGAACAGTTATATCCCTATTCGTTAAAGCCAGATCTTGCATCGAAAAACTGAATTTAGGTTTATTATCTTTCGGTATTTTGTCAAGATCGATTCTGGCTTTAGAGGGTTTAATTGCAGATAATTGCTCTATATTATAAGTAAGGCAAATATAAATTGAAGTTTATTTATATATATAAAGATTCAAACAAACAATAAATGCAAATGGCATATGATAGGTTTTTCAGTTCCTTGTAGCAAAGCCTGCGTAAATGAATTCTGTGGATATGATATACAAAGTGTTCGCAGATGGAGTCTAGGACCAAAACCGTGTTTACGATGTGGTGTTGGCGTTGTAGGAGAATCTCTGTTGTGTCCACAATGCGGTGGTAAAAAGTACAGAGAACTAAAACGATAGTATGATAAAAGAAATAACGCCCTGACATCGTCAGGTGAATCTCCCATAAAAACCGCAGAAGACTATCTAGCCAGATTTTGAAAATAATCATTTAGGCAAATAATATTATTATATAAATGGAATATATTGAATAAAATGAATTCGTGAAACATCCCATCATCAAGGATTATGAAGCATCTCGTAATGGTGTAATCAGGCACTGTTGATTAAAAAATCAATCGGTAATGTTAATAATGCTGGTTATCTCGGATTTAATGCTGGGAAAAAATATTTATGTCATAGATTCGCGTATGAGTGTTTTCATGGAATAATCGAAGACGGACTTGTAATCGATCATATTGATCGGAATCCAAAAAAATAATTATTTATTTAATTTACGGGATATTACACAAAGTCAGAATTCTGCGTGTGGAAATACTGGGAGGTGTAAGAAATTTGGAAAGCGGGCGGCTAAATACGTGAACGTTTAGACAGGCGAAGAAATAATATTTTTCATCAATGAATGCAGCTGCCAATATTTCTGTATTCACTCACATTCTGTAAAAAATACTGTAGATAAAATATACAAATCAGCGTTTCAAAAAAAAAAATCAAACAAAAAAATTACATTCCAGTATCACATTGGTGAAGAGAGATAACTTCTGTCAAGCACGCTCTCTCTGAAAGTGTTGTTCCGCTTATTTTCAGATTTATAATAATGCTTTTCACCA